>JAHZNG010002481.1:0-13670 GCA_027744375.1 Orchesellides sinensis
AAACAAAGAGCTGATGGGAGAGACAGACACTCATGTAAAAGAGCCTTGTCTCGATCGTGACGAGCAAAACAATCGAAGCAATCATTTCTCAGGGAAATCAAGTTCTCGCCACTTTCTCTTACCCTCTCAATACCGTTTTTCAAGGAAAGGAAGTAAAGGTGGGAGTTCCAGCGGTGTTGGTGGCAATCATGTCGGAAAGCAGAGCACCAAATCCTTCATGACTACCTCTGTCTATGTGAACCAGCAGCCAAGAACACATTCCGTTAAAGGGATTTCCCGAGCTAAAATCAAAACCATTAAGCTGACTGTTACCATAATCTGTTGCTACATTTTCTGCTCATCCCCCTTTATCGCAGCTCAGCTGTGGTCCGTTTATGACCCATATGCAAGCAGCAGTGCTTTCTTTACAGGTAATCAATCAGTTTTGATTTCATGTCTTTTTCATAAATAAGTTACAAAAATAGGGTGCACGCTACTTTTGCGAAAAACAGTTTTCTTGAGTAGACGTGTGTGTGTGTTTGCGCAACGAAATATAAATCAGTATGGCTATTACGCATTGCATTAAGAAAGGATCGTCTTGCCGAATGAAAGGAAGCATCATGTTTGTTCTCTTCATGGTTTTCAGTATAAAAATGCGGGTTTCTCTAGGAAAGGCTTTATTTCATAGGCGATGACAAAAGGGTTCATCTTTACTATATATATTACTATATGTCATGTTTACTATATGTTTACTATATTATACCGTAGATTACTTTTCATCGACCGGCAGAGTGAGTCTGGAATCTATTGTCTTTTCTGACTATCTATCATTCATGATTTAATAGGACATCCCCATAATCTATAAACGATGCTACGTAGCATTATATTTCTTCCAGCTTTACCTATTTTTCATGATGGTTGGTTGCTTTATTGATTCGTCATTAAAACTTCAGTGTTCCCACCCACTAGTAAAGCGTTTTTTGGCTGCTCTTGTGATGATTGATGAACTTCTTTCATTTTTTAAATGGATCATGATCAAATTTACGAAGACAAAAAGATAGGGGAAAATGAATTACCCGTAGAAAACCTTGATCTTGAAGAAAAACTCGTCAAAGTGTTAAGATTTTAATTGCTTAAGCATTATAGGCGATAATAAAATTACATCTAAT
Organism: Orchesellides sinensis; assembly: GCA_027744375.1. NCBI lineage: Eukaryota > Metazoa > Arthropoda > Collembola > Entomobryomorpha > Orchesellidae > Orchesellides > Orchesellides sinensis. The sequence goes on from JAHZNG010002481.1 coordinate 1,149, forward strand.
GGCTTGTCACATGTATTTACACGTTTTTGTCCTAAATTTTATAACCAAATTTGCCCTTGAGATTTTGATTTGAGTAAAAAATTGATGTAACCTATTCTTACGGTTTTGGTTGTTTATACGCTTAAATTTAAGCCATTAATTTATTTAGGACAAGAAAAGTAATTTAAACGTTTGAAAATACTATCAACAAAGATTTTAAGGTTTCATCATAATTTACCGTGAAATAAGAGTTGGAAAATTTCGGATGTAATTATAATGTAATAAGAGTATTAAAAACAAAACTACTAGAATTTCGTAATAACTTTTTTTTATGTAGCTGCGTAGCAGCTATATTGGATTTCTACTTCGTGTCTAGCTGCCATCGGTTTCGTTACGTCGGTCGCCAGACGCCGTGATCGGGAAAGTTTGTACACTGATTTATTCGAAAACGGCTAAAGCTATTCCAACGGCAATCGACTTCTATTGACTTAAGCTTACATGTGCATAAAGGTCAGCCAGGTGGCAGGCAGGTTCCCTTCAGATACTTACCAGGTATCGAAGGGACCTTTTTCAATGCTGTGGCTAAATGGCTTAATGGATTTAGGTAAATCCAACGGCAATCGACTTGCATTGACCTAAGGTCATCTACAGGTTATTGATAAGGTACTTATCAGGTACTGATAAGACCTTTTTTATTCTAGTGCCTAAACGGCTTAATAGAATTACGCAATTCCAACGGCAATCGACTTGTATTGCCACAGCCTTTATATTTAGTTCATTGATAAGGTACTTATTAGCTGTCGATAAGACTTTTTTTTAATGTAGTGGCTAAACGGCTTGATGGATTTACCTAATTCCAACGGCAATCGACTTGTATTGCCCCAACCTTTATATGTAAGTGATTGATAAGGTGCTTATCAGCTGTCGATAAGCCTTTTTTTAATGTAGTGGCTAAACGACTTGATGGATTTACGTAATTCAAACGGCAATCGACTTGCATTGACGTAGGCTTATCAGGTCTTGATAAAATACCTCCGCAGGTACACTTTGTTGTTTTAAATCTACTAGTTACTAGTTAGAACCCAAAGATCTTATAGATTAATCTGCTGTTTGTCATCATTCATTATGCCACTATGTAGATGTTCACAATGTTCAGAAACTATTTTTCTTAGAAAGACGACGCATGGTTTGGCATTAACTTTATAACAACCATGGAAGTTTCGACAATGCTATAGGTTATGCATTTTATTCCAAAGATGGGTCTATCAGAATTCAAGATGTTAAAATTAATTTGTAATAAATTAGACTTTTTATTAGAAGTTTGCTTAGTCTTGCCAGATAACCAACCTAACCCGAAATTTAAGTAAAACGGAAAAATTAGAAAATATAACCATCTTTTTTTACAAACGTCACATGTGTCCTTGTTGATTCTTGCTAAGTACTTAGCCCCTCCAAGGTAAACACTGGAGAATTTTACAAATCCACTTTTTCGAATATGATCTTTTTTTTACAAACGTCACATGTGTCCTTGTTGATTCTTGCTAAGTACTTAGCCCCTCCAAGGTAAACACTGGAGAATTTTACAAATCCACTTTTTCGAATATGTAACTCAAGGACGAGTCGGCAAATTTCAATAATTTTAACTCGATGTCAAAAATGTGTTGGTGTGCAAAAATTGATTTAAATAAACTGCTAAGCAATTCAATACAAACTATAGCGCAAAAGTAAATAGAGACCCATCATAATCTCGCGTCATTGAAGACTAAGTGCTTTCTATTTATTGAAAGCCAGAGCAACAGGCATTTCTTTCCTTAACTTGTTTACATTGTCACGTTGTTTTGTTTGATGTAACAATAATAAAGTGTCATCTGCAGTCTACTGTGTTAAAGGACGTAAACGCATCAGTATTCGAATTCGGTTAGAGACGCACTTCTCAAAATTCCTTCAATGAACCGAACCGGGGCGACATGTTTTTTAATACTCTAGCATGCATAGGATATGAGCTGAGGTACATACATCTTCCTCCGTGTCAATTCAATTTATATTCAGTTTCAGCGAGGATTTTCACTTTCAAATATACATAATGCATGAAATCATCATCAGTAGCCTTTTTTATCATGCATACAGTCGTGTCAAAGTAACGTCTCATTTTGTTGCAAATATCACAAGCGGCTTAATTCAAATTGGTATAACGTTGTTGTTTGGTAGCATTTATATGTTTTTTAGTTGGATAGATGTAATAAAGTGCATCAAAACGGGTTGGAACGTGATTTTTAAACGTAAGAATATGATAAGTATCCAAATGGCGCAAGTAGAGAAAGCAAAATTGTTATTTAGTGCAAAAATTAAACCTAGGTAGAGACCAAACGGTGAAAAAGCATAAAAAGCGAAAATATAAAAGAGCTTCTCTTAAATCCTACAAAAGAACAAGAGAGCATCGCTAAGCCTTAATGTCTGCATCTCGTTGAGGATCCACAAAAAATGGATTTTGATACTTTTACACCATACAAGCATTAAGATCTTTCCGTTTCACCATACTTCAGTAGTCTTTGTTTAACACGAGACTGATCCGACATGTTTTGGAATAAGTGGGCCTCTCCAAAGATCTCTTTATCATTTCAATGGCTCTCAAGGGCATGGCGTAATAGGGGAACAAGTATTACGTTTCATACAAAGCTGTAGAGTCGGGTTCCACGGTGATTGCTTTTTACTGCTGAAGTGTACATTTGAAACTTCTCTAAAGTTAAATGTAACAGTTTGGTTCTTTTTTTAGATCTTCATAGCGGTATAATTTGCATATGCCAAGACTACAAGACAAGACTAAATCATACTCTAAAAACTCCTTCCTTAAGCCAATTTACCCAGGAGCTTGCATTATGCATAAATTCCCACCTGGAGAAAGTGGGATGGTACTGTGTAGTAGCTCCAAACGGAATTCCAAAGTAGTAGAGATTCATAGTGCGTTTACCTCTACTATGCATGAAGTTAAGTATAGCATCACAACACCGTAGACGATAATATCAACGGATTTAACAGTCATTTCTAGTGGAATTAAGTAATTTGAGAACTGATTATTTCCGAGAAAAGGTTTCCTACAGAAATGCTTGTGCCTTTGTAGCATGAGTTTTGAAACCAAATGACACACATGGGAAAATTTTGTCAGCAAACTTACCAAGTGCAATTTGCATCGCTTAAGTTATGTATGCATATGAATTGGTAATGTTCGAAATAATGCCGCTAATAGCATAATCGGAAAAGGAAGACAGACTAGGAGTACAGAAATGTTAGAGCTTGCATACATGTGCATGTTGCAGCGAATGCTTAAATTATACAGATTATACTCTAATAATTATAATATGCTTTCAGCGTTAATATATCCATAGGTTTGTCTCTGACTTGAAGTAGATACAAGTAAAAAGTTGGAACGACAAATTTTGTATTCATATGTATTTATTTAGAAGGCACGGCCAAGGCCAATGCAGTAGTGAGACAAATTTGTTGGTTTAGTATCGCACACTGTATTTCGAGATGGCTTAAATGATATCAGCGGAAATCAAAAGCAATATTTTGATCATAAAAATAGACATGGGTTTTAAGCATGCCTTGTGAACTTCTATATGACAGCAGAACTTTATGTGGATCCGAAAGATATTGGATTTTTATTTGCAATGCATGAGTTCCGTCATAAGGTTGCCTGTGCAAAATAATTAAATGCTTACCTCGACGCGACGGAAATGAAATAACTTTTTTTACTCTATCTCACAATCGTAATGTCTGATTCTTTTTTCCTAGCTCAATCACTCCAATAGCTTTGAAGTCATTGTCTCTTAAAAAGTATTTGACAAAAGTAGCACCGTATTATACCTTCAAAGGAAATTACTTACACAATTAAAGATAGTTTGAAAATGGTAGGTATTTGAAAAGAAAAGAATTAATTCGGTTACTTCTAGTTTTATGTCCCTCACTTTAGAAAAAGTGCAAGTACTAAAATAACACGACTGGGGAACTTTGCCAGTTGAGAATTAGCTCCTGGCTTTTCTAGCATTTCTTCGTATTTTTTTGTCAACAGGGAATTCAGATGAAACAACTTACTTAACAGATTAGCAAAAAAGGTAGAAAAAGTCACAGTCACAGTTGGGGAAGTATAATTTAAGTAATTCGTTGGTTGGAGTCCAATTAGATGCTTGTCCTAAAAAGTAAAGATCATGCACACAAGGTCAGCCATGCATACTTTAATCTAGCCATCATGAAAGCATTCCAGTTTCTTGAGAGATAGGATGGTAATACAGTGTAAGTTTGTGTTTACTTCAAAAACTATGATACATACAAGTCAGATAGTTTTCCGAGTGACTTTCTTTCTTTCTCCTGCTTTCCGGATTACTTTCGAAAGAGTTGAAGTTTTTCAAAAATCCACCATTTCTCGGTATTTTAATGTTACATGAGCTATTACATAATATGCCTAGACGCCTACTCTAAACTCTTACCGTGTGGTGATATTACTGGTGTTAAATCATGACCTGTCTCAAATACTCCTCGCGGAAATCAGCGAATTTCTTCTTTCATACTTTCAAATTACTTCGGAGTTGGGATGCAAGTCGCATTTCCATTAGGTCTACATATGAAATGAGATGTCTGTTTGCAAGATCGTAAGCACAGCTTATATTGTTAGAGGTGACACTACATACCAGTAATATATTCTTAAAGTCTTGTGTGACATTTAGTGTTAGGATGTAGGATGGCTGTTAAGGCTTCCTGGCGTAGCCCAGTGATATCAGTTAGCAAATTCGAAACGTGTTTGGACTGCCGATGTGCAAATGTATTAGTTACTCGTTAAAATATTCACTTCAACGCGATTCTCATGAATATTTTCCTTGATAATAGATCGCATTTCCTACCTACACATTCTTCATAGAAGTTACGAAAAATTCTAACGCAGAAGGTGTGTGATAGTGTGATATATAAATTATGTATGTCAAGCATAAGCAGTCAGTGATTTACATACGTGCAAGTTTCACACGACATTGTTGGGAAAGGTTCATTGTCCTCAATCATCTAATGTGTTGGAAAATTAAACTGATTGGCATTGTTAATCCTAGTTTACAACTGGCCAAATTGATTATGGCTTACGTGTCAGAAGTCTCTAATCTTACTTATGTAGATCCTTTTACAAGTATACATACATAAACAAAGCTATGCATATGAAGCTTGATGAACATACAAACCGACCTACGTAGTAAAATAAATACACCATCTGCCAACATTTCCACTACTTTTACTTGTGAAAGTTTATATAAGGGGAAAATATGATGTGCGTTTGTAATGTCAAATCCTTTTTAGTTTGCATAAGAAATCTAGGAACCAAGACCTAGATATTTAACATAAAGATTATGTTTCATTGAGACTGATCCAACGTAAATTTATTAGATCTAGAACCTAAATTGGATTAACAATGAGATACCAAAAAGGAAGACTACGCTGATTTTAGGTTGTGTGTTTGCCATTAATTGATGACATTCTTCAAAAGCATGTGCCCATTTATTTAAATAATAGAAGCATCTTTAAACATATTCAATTCATATTAGTTCTGTCCTTCGTTTAATATTTGCTATAATATGCAATATAAGGCATTTTACCATTTAAATATTGGAGTTTCTTAATTTAAGTAAACATCTTGTATTTGAGAAAATTTTGTGAAAGGCTTTTGAGAAAAGTTCCGCGAAAAGTGTCTGATACAGGATACTACTGGACTGAAAAGCTTCATATTCTTAGACTTGTTCAAAATATAATTAAAAATATATAGGTATAATCTTTTTAGCGTGCATATAGTTATAATAATCAGTAATAGCATTTCACCTTAAAGTAAAGCAGAAAGAAGGAAATACAGAAAGATTTTGAGAAATCTTCTCGAAATCTTTGCTGCGGATTATCACTCTGGCGTAACGAAGTTCCTTATTACGACATAACAAATAAATTTTAATTGATATAAGTCCTCGTATCACACTAAAGTCTAAAATTCTGTAGATTGACGTGGTTTGATTTATTGCGATCTGGATAAAGTTTCAGAGATAAAATTGGTTGGTTATGAAAGGCATAGCATATTATCCAACAGAGCAACTCAGATTCAGATCTACTGGTTTACACAAGAAATGGGAACATATGGCGAGGCGTATTAATGAGGTTTTTGATTACGAAGAGATAAGGGATGCTTTGTATATGTACTTGCTAAGCTTTTCCGAGAAACCTTTCAGTCATTACTAGTGCTATAGTAGGATTCTTTTAGAGTTTAGTTGAATGCCAATTTAATCGGTTTTATTTATTTAAACTTTCAGGTCCTACATTCACAATCTTGACTCTACTAGCATCCCTAAACTCCTGTGTCAACCCCTACATTTTTCTCTTCTTCAATCCCAATCTTTTACAAAACTGCTTTCGTGGAATATTCCGGCCCAAATTTCCAGCTCGAAGATTTAACAACGGTGGATCACCGCTTTCCCGGACTATGTCTCAGAATAGGAAAGCTCAACTGAGTATAGGCAAGCCTGAAGGTGGTGCTGGCTTGAGAAAGGGAGGCTCGCAAACCAACAGAGGTGATAGATCTCCACCTTCAGCAACCAACGTGAGCCATGTATCCCCATTAGTAAGTCGAGAGGCACATAAATCCCAACAAATTCCCGTTAATAATGCCTTTGACAAAAGATACCTGGCAAAAGTCTCTGAGAGCAAAGAAAGCACTAATCCAGTTGAGCTAGTTGATTCTACACCACCATCAAACTGCTCAAGACAAAAGGAAAAATACATAGCCCTTGGACCTCAGCCGTGTCGAGTAGAGACAACGTTGATTGGAACAAAGAATCATATTAGTACTCTTATAAGGTAGATATAGTCAAGTTTTTAAGCCCACAACTCAAAATAGGATAATTTTATATAACATGTAACTCATGTTACCACTTCGTTTCCTTTTGAAGTAAACAAGTACCTTTCCATTTACGAATATTTGTTGGTATTGTCGAGTTTTATGTTTCATGACGTTTCTTTCCGAGAAAGACTTTGGTTTTGAAGAAAAATTCACCAACAAAAAAAACAGTATGAACGTGAAGAGTGAAGAAAATTGATTATTTTTTGCACATGAGTTTATGAAGACGAAAATCAAGTTTGGGAAATGAAAATGTAATTTATTTTCTTACGAATTGTAATATTCATACAATATTATGTAATGCTAGCTCGTATGAGACAGATTGATTGACATATTTTTGTCATTTTATATATAGCCGTATTATACTGTACATATATACATAATTGGCAGGCGAATCAATGGATTACTATATTTATGTACATATATTCTAACTCTACTCTTCTACGCATCTATGTTTGGATCAAAATCATGCATGAACAGAAATTGAATTTAGAAATACGTATATATACGAAATCATATATTTACTTTAAAAATGAGATTACTGCAGGGATTGAATGAATGAAACGTACTAGTCACTATTCCTCCTTCCAACATTTTCTTACAAATCCAGTTTCCATAAAACATGAATGGTATACGCACATAAACTAAACTGGATCAGTCCCAAAGTTGAACTCATCACCATACACAATCAACCCTGCAGTCTTATTGTATTACCTCAGGTAATAAGCTCGCTTTACCAAAAAAATGTCGTAGGCGAAAATAGATTCTTGTATCAAGTTGAACGTATAATCACTTGGCCCTCAAAATCGGCCTCTTTTTTATTTGTCTGCAGTTTGCAACACCGAAAAATTTCTTGGTCAATAAACTACCTTCTTGAGAATCACAAAATCAGATTTAGATTCTACCAAATCTAAAAATTATACTCATTTTCAGCTCAAAATACTCCTTGCTTCATTTTTCTGGGTAAGAAAAGTGTCATTAATGTGCACAATAATTCTAGGTAAAACGCGACTTATATCCGTTTCATGAAGCAAAAAATAGGCAAGTCAAGTTTTGTCCTGAAATGTTTAATATAAGTTACTTGGGCAGAAGAAAACTGGAATGTACATTTACCGTATTCTTACATATTCGTATACAAGGTATTAGTTTTATTGACTCTAGAAGAATAAGATGCCTCCGAGATTTCTGGGGTTCGCCCACTCGTGAATTTTAATGTACCTTTTAAAAGTATACTTTAATATATAAATATATACTATTATAAGCATTGTTTTATACATGTTCACAAGTGTTTACCCACCTTTTTACACCAATTTACCCTATATTAACGCAGATGTATGTATATGTATGACTGAAATGTTTTACAAGCGCACGTACTCATTCCAAAGAATACACAAATGAGGAGAGCGAAGATTAATGTTTAAACGCTTGATTTTTCTACATATATTCATTCAGTCACAGTTATCGGCATAAGCGTCATTTAAAAAAACGATAAGTAAAGTTTTGTAGTATTGATGCTTTTGTTTATTAAATAGAAAATAGTATCTTTGATATAGATCTTTCTGCTCTACGGGAAAGGTAGCTGTGATAAGAAAGTGTGTCCGTGCGTGACACAGGGTCATGTAAACCGGACTATACTTTTTACTGACTGTTTCTTCAAGATTATATATCGCGCGACGAAAATCATAGAACGTATAGAATCATAGACGAGCCAGAACAAATTATAGATTTTACTACAGCTATCACTCAAGTGAAAACTAAATATAGTCTTGGGTTACACGCTACTTGTAGTCCCTGTTGCTTATATGTATTCCATGTAGATCCATATGTATGTTTAATATACAATGTGGGTGGGTTTTCATGTGTCATTGGTCATCGATGTGTATAAAGAACGTAATCGTATGAACTAAAATAAGTTTATATAATATGTATGTCTATGATATGAATGTACATCATCTATTCCAAAGAATTTCATGTGTGTCACAGTTTTTTATACGGGTTTTTACAATCTGTGAGTTTCAGGTTTGAGTATTTTTTATTACATTTTTTGTATTGAATTGCAGTACGTAACGGACCCAACCAGCACGCAAGCAAAAACTAACTAGTTTCCTTTTCACAAGTAATCTGACATGGAATCCGTGGAATAGGAAACGTATAGCATTTATTTTTTTTCTATTCCGCTCACTCACCTCACGCGTGTTGTAGTGTACATAAATAGAAACTAAAAAGGGAGCAAGTTTGAAAACTATTAGTTTCTCTTCAAAACCACGCGCTTAGATCAATGTGTCTATACTTCTATTCGAATTAACTTGGTTTGACAAAAAAATAAATCTATGTAATTGCTACTCGGTTTTTGTCTAAAAAAGCCATGCAAAGGGGTGTTCATCAGTTGACACTCCTTTTTGGTATTGATGACTGATGACTAACAGCTATATACCCACGTTGACGTCAGCTTAAACACGGCCCAGCATTTTGTCCAGTTTAGTTGTTTAGTTTAGCTGTGGGGTTGTCACATTGAGATTGTATTTCGGTAATGGTACAACACGAAAGCTATATAAACAATTTGCTATAATAAATACTAACGTATCCCATCTCAAGGTAAAATATTGTGGGAACTGCACCTGTGGTCCAGTTCGGTTTGATGATAATATGACTTTTAAAGGGATAAAACCTTGTAGATTCCTTTATTGACTGTGTTATCTATGTATAGCCATAAAATAGAACTAAACATTTTTCTAATTTGTTTGTTTGGGTAACCCTATATGGAATATTGGTGGTGGATTCGATTTTAAAGTATAGTGTCTCTACCTGAAATTGCATAGGAATTTTGAAAATCTATATACTTATCCATAGAATGAGTAATGTGAGTTTCAAGCTAACCGTTTACAATGCTTACCATTATAGTTTTTAACCAGCATATGATAAAATTATATTCGTAGACGGAGATAATTTTAGCGATGCAGAATGGGTCGATAACTAACGTACATTAAAGTAGGTATATAACTACCACTCTCAAAGTATGAACAGGCTGTGAAAAGATATCATTTACTAAAACCTGTCCTGAGTCCTGACTGTCACTATCCCTAGAATTTGAATTAAAAACTGATACTGGAACGGGTCTCATGTTTTCTATTTCAGCTTACCGGAAATAACTTACGTCGTGTTGTATTAACCTGTACATAATATTATGTCCATTTCTAATTTAATACGAGGTTGAGTAAAATAGAGATGTCAGTTTTGTAAATTGTCAAACATAACAAGTTTGTGTGTTATTAAATAAATAAACAAACTTATGTCTTTAAGGATAATGTATGAAATTTGTGGAACGAAATATGTACATACTCAACTCTAAATTATACAGCATGTGTATCGTGAATTGTATAAAAAATAGAATTTAAGTAAGCCACTATGATAAAGCGACAGAACGTAATGTACTGATATTAAATGTCTATTTACCTATAAAAATTTGTGTCTTTGGAATTCAACTGTATTTTCCGCAAATACAGTTTATTTTACGAGTAAATTAGCTATACAGTTTTGCTTTCACCCATTTTTTCACATGTTTTCCAGCTTTTCTTGGTTTAATTTTGATTGGGCTTTTAGCAAACATCTAATGCAAACAGTGACAGCAAAGTGGCTGCTTGTATTGAAAGGGGATAGTAAATATTTCCAAACATTTAACTGTTCAATAAGTCTCTGCCTGATTCTTTTTCATATCATTTAACCAGCGATATCCATCTTGAATAGACGGATTACATAAGACAGACTTGATGCCACTCTAGGACGCTGCGTAAGTGTAACCCTTCCATTTACGTACAAACGTCATTCCTTATATTTTCCTTCTTACTGAATTCTGAATTCTGCCTCAGCATTAATCGATTGCTACATTATGTATTTTACGTAATCTATCATCCTACATCACAGCTTCAATGCATATGTTTCGTGGGAGGACCATTTGATAAGCAGTAAGTTTAAGTGTTAGTCCTGTCAGCATTTATTATTCATGGAAGCTCTAAAACCCTCATCGAAATGGGTCTCCGATTGATGCGTTTTCCAAGTTTACGTGATCCATTAGCGACTGCCAACTGCTGCTGGTAGTGGTTCCCAGCACTGCAATTCATAATATGTAATTTTCTGAATTTCTATAGCCAAAGCTCCATTAGATATACCGAGTTGATGACAGTACACTAATATATACTGCTCACACTCACTTTTTGTGTCACGAATAGGAGGACGAAAGGAAGAACTGTTGAAAATACAAAACATACATTAGAATCTTCCCGTTTGATTACATCTATACCTGACGTTAAAAAAGAAAGGGGTGCTGTGACATATTCTACCATATTATTTTACTTCTGTTATACATATATATGTTTAGTGATGCATGTGTGCGTTTTAAATGAAACCTTTTATAACAACGAAAAAAAAAACTTCTTTGAAAATACTAAATTGCATTAGGATTCCCGATTCCCAAAATAGATCTTCCAATAAATACCGTTTCGAAATTTTGCAAATCTTTAAAAACTAAAATTCTTTTAGTCAAACAAAACATTAATTTTTCATTTGTCACTGCATTAAATGTACATAAATCCCAATATACTCATGGCTAATGTTGTTTCGATTTTGTATTACAGTAAATATAAATACCTGAACGCCTTATACCTCACAACCTCATTGCCATTTCGTTAACCAAAATAGATCTTCCAATAAATACCGTTTCGAAATTTTGCAAATCTTTAAAAACTAAAATTCTTTTAGTCAAACAAAACATTAATTTTTCATGTATTTTTGATCAAAAGAAAGCTGATATAAGCATTTATTATCTTAGATAGAATATTTGCTACAAAAGAAGGTTGTCAGTTGTCACTGCATTCAATGTACATAAATCCCAATATACTCATGGCTAATGTTGTTTCGATTTTGTATTACAGTAAATATAAATACCTGAACGCCTTATACCTCACAACCTCATTGCCATTTCGTTATAGTCTACCTATATCAATAGTTAAGCTATAGTTATCATTTATAAATCCATCCTCCTACTCAGTTCCTTTTGCTTTCGAAAATTCTTATGAAAAAAGGAAACAGGCTTTTTAGTAATGCTCATCCACCAACTTATTTAACTCATGACCGTGAAGATTTATTGCAAACAAGTAGAGTGCGACTTAGGCTCTTTGTTTCCTTCCTAAAAAGATTTTTCTCTATTTTATATGGGATTAGAGGCCTATCTGGAAAAACGACTGGCTCAAAATTTTGGGCTGGATGGGTGGGTGTCTATATACAAATAAATAAAATACGAGTATTCTTTGCAGAGTTCGATAATCCATGTTGTAACATTGAATTGAATTTCCATGTTTTCCCTACAGTGTAGGAATCGTTCAAGGCACACTCATGGATTTCCTTTCATCGATAAGAAAGAAAGTACCCCCGTGACAATGCATATTGCAAAAATTCATTGATTGAGTAAAATGTTTAATTGAATGAAATCCGAAAACACAAATATTTTTGCACTGATCTACTTAGCGTTAGATTTGAAAACAAAATTAATTCGACACGAAGATTTTTGTAAGTTTCCATAACCTATCCCAAAAATGTATTTTGTAGCAAGGGCTTCCTTGCGACTTTGCCTACAT
>JAHZNG010002482.1:0-11798 GCA_027744375.1 Orchesellides sinensis
TATTGTATATAACAAGATACATGATACATTTGATGATGTATAACTTTCTGTTATGTATTATTATGAGTCACCGATCAACATATCACTACACAACAAGAACTTTCCCGAGTTTTCTCGAATATTGTGTTCTAGAAAGTCTTCTTCAGACCTTGTATCTACGCAATGATGACTTCGATGAACTACAGTTTCAGACAGCCTACACTCTATCTTGCAACAGTTGCAACCAGGGAAAAAGGAGAAACAAATGGCATATTATATACTTCATACTTACCGTTTTTGCTTTTCGGTGGGTGGACTTTTTATGGTACAATTGTATAAATCACGATAATGCAAATGATATGAATAACTTTGTAAGCTCAATCTCCAGAAGGAACTTGTTTGATCCGGTCATGACGCAAAAAAAAGTTACAAATTATGGCTTATATAACAGAGTATATAAGCCATAATTTGCAACTTTTATTATTGGATTACTTAACAGTGTCCCTTTGGAAGACAGTTATGTATCAAGCGATGATTTGATTACATGCAAAAGTACACCCATAATCCTCAAAAATCACATTTAGACTTGTGCTTTGAATTTTATGTGAACCGTAATAAAAATCCAGTCGGCTGTTGTATTTTGTTGTATTCCAGATCGAATTCAATGTTTAAAAATATATTAATCATAGTGTACACATTTTGTACTTTTGATATTTCATTAAAATATGGTCTTAACTGTTACAAAATTCTTTTTAATCAGCTCGGAGGAGAAAAGTAGGATGCTGGCTGAAGACGTGCTTTCCATTTTGGTGAAAGATGTTGGGGCACCATGAGCCAAAAGTAAATAATCATGCTAATGCTGCTATGAATATTTGAGAATTCATTTCCTCTTCTTAATTCATCACAACTAGATGAACTAGATGTATAATTATGCATCTTGAGGCTGTAAACGTGTGAATTTGTTAACAAAAATTCTGCCAATGCCATCTTGATAACGTTTATATAACACAAAATAACGACGTCATTTTTGCAGCTGCATTTTGTTTTTAAATTAGTTCTTTAGAATAACGGTTTTTATTGCTTGCGGTTTTAATAGTTAATAAGCACACAAGAGTTTTATAGGATAAAATATTGTTGTATTATGTTTTGTTTATGTGTACGAAAATTTATGGGGTTTTCAAGTCAACTCACAAAATCACTAAAAAATTTGGCACCAATATTAGCAATCTATCTGCATTATTATCTTGTATTTTTGTTGCGCCTAAAATGAACACAGCTATTCGATGTTTGTTTAGTGGACGGGGACTTGCAGAGATCATGATGATAACAAAGTAGAACATGCATACAGGATGCATTCAATATGAACAGATCACTATGCAAGTCAAGTTCCTTAGCTTAGAGAGTCCATTTTCCTTTTAGTTTTCACTTTAAACTTATCAGAATGACTGACCGACTGAGCAGATGGAAATTTTTTCTATTTTATTTCATCACTATACAGTTAACTGCTCAAGTAAAAGTACCTAACACACTGTGTGCAATGGTGATCCAGAATCCAGACCGTAGTAGAAGAACCATGCAGTCAGTCAGTCATTCAATTGAGGAAGTATCAGCAAAATCAAGCCCCAGTCATGCTTTTATTATGGCGATAAGATTTACTAAAAAGTGTATCAAATGCGAAGTATGCGTATCATGAACACAAGTAACAGTAACAATCTTTTTATAGATAACAACATGACCAAACAACATACTAACTGGCATCCTTTACTTTAGCTTGTTTACACTCCAAAGCACATGGGCTTGCAATATGCTCCAGTTCCAGTGCACATGTATTATGTAGGCATGTCTGGAGTCTAGAATGAAGTTGTATTATTCCATAAGCAAGCTTACCGAACATTCCAGAACTCACATGGATAAAGTTCTAGAACAGCTAAACTTATACAGACATTCATGATTTATACCTGCATGTGAGTTGATACATCGTTCCAGTTCCAGACACATAGTCTGTGTCAGGTAATGCATCCCACTTTCTCCTCAGACTTGTTACTTATTCCATTTGTTTGGAAGTAGCTCGTTTATGAGAAAGGTGGAGACTGCTCTCAAGATGTTGTAATTTTGTATTCTTACTGGTATAACATGAATATGGCATTATATAAGATGAATAAACGGAAGCTTCTGATAGATGATCGATATGCACTCTCCAGAAAATGCTGTACATATCCTCGTATTAGGCAGGATCGCAGAATAAGTTATACCCATGTTTATATTATGTACATAAACTACCTATCAATCTATTTGTAACTTGAACTGAACGGTTGCACAGTAATTGGTAAGCGGTACATTCTGAATAGCCTTTGAATAAGTTGTGGAGTTGTCAAATGCAGAGTAAATTAACTTGCTTCTTTAGTAGTTAAATAGCAATACATAATAATTATGAAATGTCTTACATTTAAGCACGATAATATTCTAAATGTCGGTACATATTCGCAATAAATGATGCTTTGAATTTTGTTTGATTGATGTAACAGCTCATATGTAAGAATACATAACATCGCTTATTACTGGTGCTTCCACCGGTTTTAAAAACAACAAAACCATTGATATTATTGACTTTTATCGCAAACACTGCTTTAATGTAAATCATACATACATTTTACACTATATTCGAATGGATTATACTTTGAAATAGCATGCATGAAGATTTTTGTGCAATTTACTTTCCCTAGTCTGCTTACTCAATCAGCAAAATCCAAATCTAGATAAACCCCGTCACAATAATGTGAGTTAAAGGTCATCTGTCACAAAACTGACTGGAGATTTACAGATAGAGGGAAAACTTAAATACATCCTCGATCTTGAATGCATGTTAAATCAAAACAATATCCACAAATTACGTAACATAATGTTTGACTAATTTGACTTACATAAGGGATACTGATATTATACTTACAACAATACGTTTATACATTATAAATCTTCGATTCATTAAATGTACAAAAAGTAATCAGTGGGAGAAGGTGAGTACCAAATTGACTCTTTGAAATACAGGGTTTAAAAAATACTTCAATTCCAACTTTGTATAAAATCACTCAGAAGGGATCACATCCAAAGCTTACACATTATAATGACTTAGCCTACTTTTTGACGTTTTTCGTATTACAGTCCTAGATGCGAAAGATCATTTTCGTTTCTCATCAGCTTCAAATTGTTGTCAATTATTTGCAGCAACTCTGGTGGATTAGGGACTCGACCTGTTTGCAATTTGGACCAAACAGGAACATCTACAACATAAAAAAAAGAATCATAAAATATCTTTTAGACACAGAGAAAAAAGTACTCAAACGCTCCCGTAGATATCAGCGTATTTTCAATAAAATTTAATACGAAAAATGACATTAAAGCTGCATAAATTTTGTTGGCAAACATCCAGGCCCACAAGTTGGCCCCAATGTGCCCGAATCCAATTTGTTCCAATGGGTTCACACCCATCACAATACAGCCTAAGAGCAAAAACTTCACAACAACCTACAAAAACACAAAACAAACCAATTACCACATTACATTATTTTACCTAGACCTTTGTGTACACCTTACGAATAACATTTTGGGTATTTTCAAACTTACAACAACTTGAGCCAAAAATTTCTTTTGGGGTGGTGGAGGGTAAGAAACTCCTTCCACCATAATTTCTGGATGTCGCTGTTGAATCATGTTGCTATATTGCTCAAAGGCGTTCCGGTACCCTCAGCTGGTGCTATTTAATCAATAAAAAACCAACAATTAATCCAAATTTCTTTAGCTGCCACACCTTTTCAAACCAAGCCATCATTACGACCTCCTTACCAGTACATGAATTTCACCGAGGGACCCCCCAAAATTCCCGAGGAAAGTTTGGACCCTGCAGCAAGCTTCATCCCAGCCGAGTTCTCCGTTCGTAAGTCATCTTGAAGTCTTCCTTGTCTCAACGCATCCTCCCTCATTCCTCCTCCTCCTCCATCAGACTCACTTCCAGAATCCGAACTCATTTTCCCTTTACCCCCCTCGATCTCCCCACTGTTCAGAAACACGTCTCTGACCGTCAACACAATGGCCAACACTAAAACAAAGTAGAACGTCTTGTAGGGTTGCGTCTGGTCAAATGCTCCTGCAGACCCGGGTCGTCCTCTATCAGCCATTTCCTTCCTAACCACCAATCATCTGGTTCGCCAACCTCCAACAGCTGACGACGTCTTCACTTCCACTGCAAAAATTCCCGTAGTAAATATTCTTACTTTTATTTTCAAACAAACTTTTGGTTAGTAGTTGTTGTTGTTAGGGGCTTCACTGAAATGGACAAGGTAAAATCACAAAAAAATAAAAAACGCCCAAAAAATAAATCACTCTCATTAATAAGCACATATTTACAAAATTATCCCTTGTTTCCTCCAACACCAATTTAACAAGGGGCAAAAAATAAGAGGAGACTCACCATTTGCTCAATAATAATTGTTTTTCACAATTGCTTTCTTCCGTCTCCGTTTTTCCTTATTCAATTGAGCAATCCAATCCCATAAGCATGTAGGTATACAATACATAGCACAACTAATTGTTATGTGAAGTACATAAGGAAAGTACACGTATGATACGGAGTATGGGTGCTGCGTAACAAATGTACAGATGAGCAGATGATATGAGGATGAATGACACGATGCGAGATGGAGCTAACCAACATAACAGTAGTTTGAGGAAGAGAAGCCGTGTAGTATTATTTGTAAACAGGTGTACTGTACCTGATATGTGTTACTTACTATATACAATGTACGCGTATGTCAACATAGCTTATGTTGTGTTATGTAGACTGGACTGAACCTATGCAAAATACCATCAATTGATATTGATGTACCTAATATTTAAACTAATTGTATTTAAGGGCCAATCGAATGTTTTGTTGGGTTTAAATTTGGTTTCCTGATTCATCTTCTTGAACTTTGTTAAATGGTAAATAGGATGAGCGAGCGTATTATTTAGGAATAGGAATGCAAACTTGTAAATTGTGCTTATTAATGAGAGTGATTTATTTTTTGGGCGTTTTTTATTTTTTTGTGATTTTACCTTGTCCATTTCAGTGAAGCCCCTAACAACAACAACTACTAACCAAAAGTTTGTTTGAAAAAGTTGGGTTTAAATTTGGTTTCCTGATTCATCTTCTTGAACTTTGTTAAATGGTAAATAGGATGAGCGAGCGTATTATTTAGGAATAGGAATGCAAACTTGTAAATTGTGCTTTGAGTAGCTGTTGTTGAACAAAGAAAATTGATTATCTTGAGTTTGTCAAAAAAATCATATTATATAGCTTTTGCGCAGCGTTCGATTTGGTGTTTGTTCAATTGGTACAAAATAACATATTTGCGTATGCAATGCAGATTACTATTACAGATGGGGTATCAGGAAATATGATTGGAAATTGAAAAAGTAATTTGATTCACTGTTTTGCATACACAGACCGGAAAGGCAAACCGGAAATGCTTTGCTACAGATTGTAAATTTATAATGTGAATAATACGAAACTTTGTATAGGTACACATACACAACGCAACATTGTTTAATATTCGGCAAGGTTAAGACAAACAATTTCATAAATACGTCACAAAAAACATTATATCGCCGTGCACAAAATCCTTCTTATGATATGTCTTCATGACACAAAAAATATAATCCTGAAGTGTGACCAATTCCCAGTTTATCGAAAATGGCGGAGATGTAATTCTATAAAGTCTGCTCAGTTAATTTGAAGTTAGCATTCATTCATACGACATCATAAATAGTTATATCCAGAATATCTACAAAATGTGTTTCTGGAAGACAAACTGGAAGAAAATATATTTGTCTTGTTATCTAATCTAGTTTAAATTTCCTTAATCTTAATTTCTTTAAATACCTTTGCGTAAGATAAACTTTACAGGAAATAACAACAGGTGTCAGAGATAGGTTTCGCTGAGGTGTATAAGTTGCTTGGCTTGCTAGGAGATGAAATGTGCAAGGTGCAATGATGTGCGCATTTCATCAGGTTTCTGTTTTTACATGCATACTTTTGCACTGATTCTAATGTCTCTTAAAATGAATATAAAATGTATACATTTTAACCCTTTAGATAATCATTGCTGTATTGCGGTGGCATCATGTGTTAATGGTATCGCTGATTCTTTATGATTGTAATCAGCGAGATACCGACTTACACATTTTTTCATTATGTTCAGCAANGCATCATGTGTTAATGGTATCGCTGATTCTTTATGATTGTAATCAGCGAGATACCGACTTACACATTTTTTCATTATGTTCAGCAATAATTTTCAAGGAAAGCCAGATCTCATATTACATTTATAGATGATGACTTTTTTGCTCCGAATTATTTAATAAACGAGACTGCTAAGCCTTTGAGATTTATCACCCACATATCTAATTCAATGCATACTTCTCATGACTCATGAGGAATAAAAATATTGATAAAAGTAGATGTATGTTTGCAGTTTATTACTGTAGTATAACTAAAACATTACGAATGTATTACATCTGAGACTTTGAGGGAACCACAGAGCTCAGCAAGTGGGCCTACAGTCATTGTTAAGTAGATAACAGTAGGAGGGATTTACTTTACTTTTATTGGATTACCATGTCCATCATAAGCATCCTAAAGTGTTGATAACTCCTAAGATGAAATGCATGGTTATATATGTTCAACAGTAACCTATAAAAGAAAACTAATATACAATAACCAAAAGAGCAGCCAAAAACATTTATGAAGGTAACTTGTGAGCCTTTTTGTAGGGTATATGTATATCTACAAAAAAGGGACCGAACGGCATGTGTCCTATGTTTGTATAGTATTCTTTGTATATTAATCTTGTAGCAAGGCTGTCTACATATTTCGAAGCTACATTTACAGACTTACTTCCTCATAGCGTAACCTTTATCATTCTTTATAAAAAACATTCATTGCAAAAAGGCATGTTCTCTAAATTGCTATCTTTGCAAAAAAGATATTAAAGTATTTTTTCTACCAAGTATAACCTCACATACGTACGTGTGAAGTGATACGGTATATTATTATGACGAACTTTTCTGGGTGTGATCCAGAGACTATTCGGCTACTCCCGACTGACCTCCTGGAAATGAGACAAGAAGGCAGGGTGGGAATTCTCGTGTCATATTTGCATTCCCGTGTTTTCCTCAATGTGACTTATGTACGGAGAAGTTGAAAAACCACACGTAGTGTAATACCAAGTTTTAGGACTAAGGAATAAGTTCTAAAGAAAGAATATGTGGCTTGGATCTGCTTGAACTGCAATAAATTCATTTGGCTGGAGATGTGTTTTTTGTGTGTATTGTGTTACGTAAGATTATGGGAGATTTGTCATGTGCTTTTGAGCCAGCAATAAACAAGGAGAATTCCTTACAATTTTTTTTTACTGTTTGTTGTTAAACATAAAACTTTGTTTTTGTTAAATATAGTAATAAAATACATACAGATAAAAATCTAATCATTCTGTTGGCAAATCTAGCAATATTAATTGTGACTTTATTGGCTTTCATATCAATTCTGATCTCTGTTTAAAAGTGCTAGACTGATTGTGTTTTGAAGTATTTTTTTTAAAAAACCATCATTGCAGCTGAACTAACTTGCATTTGAAGTAGGTATTGTAAGACTCATCACACATAAAACAATTTACTGTTAGTAACATACAAAAAACGACTACAAGTAATGATCTCTTTTATATAATTTTACAGATAAGGAAGTAAACTTTCTCTTTGATCATTGGTAAATTAAAATGATAATGCAGTTTTATGAAACTCAGAAATTCCCAGTGTGTTCTGGCATATGAGATCTAAGACTACTTCTTTATATTTTAAACTTTGTTCAACGTATTTGTTAGCCTTCAGTTGAAAATATAGTGTTTGACAGTTCTACTCGAATTGAGACTATTTGCCGTTTTAATTGTTATTGTAGTTAAAAATCCAAATAAAATTTCAGGGCTGGAGAATTTTTACAGCGATGAAACAGGAAGTGGAGCAATAATAAAGTTGTGTCGAGAAGTGTAAAGTGAACTATACCTATAGCTATCAAATCATTCTATTGTAGTAAATCAAAATTCTCACCAAGCAATAATTTGTGATTTGTATTCTTGTGTCGGTGATATGATATCATTGCAAAATTCAGAAACTCATTTTGATTAAATGATTATTTATGAGCGGTCCATCTTTATATAAACTATTTGGCATACGTATGGAAATTTAATACAGCATACTCCAGTTAAAGGTAAGAATGATGTGTAATCTTTTGTGTTGTACGTTTTTTAAAGTAAAATGCAACTTTCAATGAGAGTTTGGATACGTGCGTGCGCAATGTACACCTCCTGTTTAGATAATATCAGCATTTAGCTTAAAATTTGTATGACTTGTGGTAAAGTTTGCTTGTTGATAAATTTCTCACAGTTCAGTGACAGTGAGTTGCATAACATTTGAGGTAAATGGTAAAAGGCAAACTATGCTAAAGTATACAGTACCTTATTACCTCTTCCTAAACGTAATTGATACTCATACATTAAAGCCATAAACCACCACTCATTATAAATACAAACTTATATGTTTATGAAAATAAAGTTTAAAGTCTTTTATGAATGCATATAATATTGTTTAGTTACGTTAGCAGATAGGCAACTTGCTAAACATATTTCTATAAGCTGGCTGAAATATTAAACCTGCAAAACCTAACTCGAGAAATGACTTCGGGGATTAGTTATGACTGTGTATGCTTTTAAAGTTAATGCTATAATGGCAAAGTTTCTAATGATTGCCACCACACAGACAGACGTGTTAATTTCTTTAGTTATTGCTGGGCTTAAGACCGTAATCTAAACACATAAAAACACAACTGTGAGCCAGCGCATTTGAAGACAGCAAACTTACAAAACTTAACGTATCATTTTTGGCCATTAATCTGCTGCTGTCAGTTTCCAAATTAATTAAAATCTTTAATTAAATCACACATACCATGAAATAAAATGACTATTTCTCGGTAGGTATTAGTAGGTAATCTTGCCTTAAGATAACAATTTCAAAAATTAAAACTTTTATGTTTGTGTATGCTTAGGGGTGCTGAACTTCACTAACTTTTAAGATGAGCGTTACTTAGAGTTTACTCTCATTATAGTTTGTGGTAACTCAGTTCTGAGGTTCCCGTTTGTCTCTTAATTTGTTTGGAGTACAAGACAGGTGTGGCGTGCAAAAAAAATTACTGACTGCTGTTGCAAACCATGATGTATTCTTTACTGCAATGACAGCGTAAATGAATCTCATTGCCGACTTTATTTGTTTAAACTGTAAATAAGGTCATTTTGCTTGGCTGCTTGAACAAGATAATACGTTTTGCTAAAGTAAATACATTTTTTTCTCCTTAGTTTGTTTCATTGGTGCATATTCACATTTACTTTAGTAACACCATTAATGCGCACATTACGTGCAACTTGACTTTTAGTGGAAGATTGTTATACGATAACGATGTATATAGGTATGTATTCATGTATATATGTAAAAGTATACTTTAAGCAGTGAATGAATCTTAAATCTAGCTATAAAAAGCGCAGCATTGTCATTGAAAAGATGAATGAATAACAATATAGTCCAAAGCTTTGTATAAAATATATTTACAAAAACATTTGCTGCATTTTGTGGTGCTACTGATGAATATTTAATTGATGCTAATATATTTCATACTTTTCAAAAGTGCAAAAGAGGCATTGTGGTGAATTTGAACTAAAAAATAGCCAATATTCTTGGGATTTATTTTGAAACGCTCATGAACGTCGTCCATGGTATTACTCATGGAGCAATTCTCTTTGGAGGCGGAGGTTAGTAATGGTTCATAATAAATGCGGTTGCGACTTAGCTGTGTATTGATTTATAATTTAAGTAAGCATTTCACCAGTCTAAAATTCAGAACTATAGTTAGAAAACGATACGACGGATGACTCACTGAATTGTGCTATCATTGTTTGACGTGTGAATGGAAATACATAATTAAAGGATCTTCACGACTCGCAAATCCGGATGCGCACGGTGCAATGCGTAGGAAATGCATTATATCCTCTTTCGCGTAAACAAAAAGTGGAAACTGGTTTTATCTTAAAATCTATGATTTGATGAATGAGTTCCGAGAAAACTATATAACATAACAAATAACACCATACACTGTTAAAAGTCTATTTACCGGCCAGTGGCCAGATAGACTGAGTCATTCTCTGACGTTTGTAAAATCTCCACTATATAGATTATAGTGCGTGAGAAGGAATGTGTGGAATCGAAACTAATATACCTACGTGTATAATTTACGGATGTATGTAAATCTTAATTTATAAAATAGCTATCCCATCATTATCCTCTTTTAAAACGTGGAAGCTGAAATTCTGTCCACATAGATTATAACTTTGACCATGAGGCTGACCGGTATAATTCACAGATCATTACTCACTGCATGTTTTCCACATTTACCATGAAATCATGCAGATTCCATGAATCTTTAACAAAAACATTAGTTAACTTTCAGAATGACTAATCAAAACAGGCATTAGCCTCAAAAACTCGTATATTTTTGTGACCTGCTTACTGATAATTTTAGTGGACATATGTAGGTTAAAAAAGATGCGTTTTGATGGCATTGATAAAGATTGTTTTACCATTGAGATGTATGCATTTTTTAATGTGTTTGCGTTAATTTGTAATTACTTGGTAAGTTACACCACCTACAACAATTGCTGTCACTTAAGAAGATTCAAATACACACTGAAGCTTTTATTTACAATTCAAATTTAGATGGAATTACTGTGTTTGTGTAAATGAGTCAACAAAGGTTAAGATACAACTAAAAGATGCCTCAGGTTTAGTTTATGTACCATTCCTGGAACGTTTCTGGAATGAAAACGTTTCTCTGAAATCGAGAATAGGTTACAGTTTCGTTGAAGTCTGGGTTGATTAAGCGATTGCGATCATAGGTTGCTTCCTGCAATGCTATCCAGTTAATAACTGCAAAACGCTCTACTGCTACTATCCAAGTCTATTTTTTTCAAGTGTTTTGCTTATGTAAACTAAGAAGCAAACATAATGTACGTACAAAAATGATAATTAATGATGCAAAAAGTGGGAACTATGCAAATTGTGTTCATAATCACTCTGGATAACACAAAAAGCAAGCATTGTAGCTTGTACTCCATGCTGAGTTTACATCAATATTTTACTAATACACATGTAGTTCCAAAGAATATTTTGTTATTGTTTCTCCCTTATTAACAAGTCAACAGGTGTTAAAAACAGCTTTTCACAGATATTATTATCATTTAAAGAAATTATCTGTTTAGTTTTTGGTATGTACTGAATATCTATGTTTTGCTGTCGACTGTGAGTAAAATAGCGTCTCATTAATATTCGGTGATACTTTAGATTTATAGTACCTGCACAAATACAAATGATAATGATTCCCGATATTCTCTTTATCTAAAACCACTAGGGATTTCAATAGCCAGATTTAATTATTATGCTAATCCAATTACTAACAGATTGTTATGGAAAGTACCTACAATTTAGTCGACATTTACTTATCCTGCCTGACTAAACTTTATCTAATCGGTCGTTTTCTGTACATGCATGTCTGTCTGTGATCAGTAACTGTGAAATTCACCTGCAGCAGTATAAAATTCACATATTAATTTTATAATTATATTTGGTTCCAAAATGTATTCCACTGGTTTCACTGACATTAAGTTCACCAAAGTTAAATAATGTAAGAAAGG
>JAHZNG010002483.1:0-11478 GCA_027744375.1 Orchesellides sinensis
CATATGTAAACCAAAAGAAATTTACAAGATACCGTTTTAAATGTTAAAATAATTTAATCAGAATTTTTTACTGGTTGTAACAATTAATGTATTGTTGTAACAATATTGCTTTGTAATATTAATTGAGCAAACTGTGTTTATTTACATACTGCAGAATACCTGCATGTGCCAGCCACACCAGTTGGGCTTAGACAACAGGTCAGGCCTGGGCAGCAATTAGGAAGGCCGTAACGAACACAATGGCCCTGCACTTTTCCACATGCTGGTTGTGGTGGCCCAGCTCCTTGTACCATGTAGAGCTATCAATTTATATCAACAAAACACTAAATAATAAACTGTTGTATACAATTTAGTTTTTTAGTAAGAAATATGATCACTTTTGGAAAAATATAAAAATTATGTATTTTTTACGTCAGAATGTAAACTACATAATACCAGCACAGCAACAAAAATCAGTATGACTTTGGACATTTTGTAGAATAAATTTTTAGTTTTTGTAATGTTGAGCTTTGACTGGTTGGATGAAAACTAACTTTAATACAATAATACTCAGTTTCTCACAAAATTGACTCTCTGTCCTCAAAAAGTGTAAACAAAATAATTGCCATTGCGTGGTAGAAAAATTGACCTTTGTAGTAAAATATGTGGATTGTTGCCACAACTCATGCTGTTTTGTTACATTGCATGAAGTATTTGTTTGGGAGTTCGTCAGGTTCATAGGTAAGGGTAATAACCAGCATAATAATAATAGCAGTTTCCTTTTTTAATAATATCTTTGAGCTGTTTACGTTGAGAGGAGGTGCAACTTTAAAAAAAAGTAATAGTATGATTTGGTATTGAGTGTAAACACGCGACAAATCTAAAAAAAGCAAAACAGTTGGTGTTACTCTTCAACACGTTATCCTTCCATGAATGCTTTTGTCCGGAAATTAGGGGCATGTAATCAACGTAGTTTCAACGTAGTTTCAACGAATGCTTTGTATTTATTATTCAAAACAGTAATCTTGTATATAAATAAATACGATTTTCCTATTAAAACATATATTTATCCGGTATTAATAGCGTTACTGTACAACTTAAATTTAACTTTAATCTAAACGCTTTTGTAAAACTGCAAACTCCAAAGGGATCTTCGCTGCACAATAAGTGCTTTCAGGGAAGGGCCAGGTCTCCCCCGTTTTCTGAAATCCTTTTCTTTCATACCATTCAATTAACTCTGGCCGTTGCAAAAGCACGTCAATTTTAAGAGCACTGCATTTTTGTTCCCGTGCCAATTGCTCAACTCTGTCCATAATGTGCTTGCCATAACCCTTACTTTGTAACTCCGGTTCAACACAAAACATTCCAGTGCTCATCTTTTCTCCTTGCTTTTCCGCGTGGACGCAACCAACCAGCCTGTTATCCTGAGTGATCTTGAAAATCACACAATCACACTGTTTGGCTTGTTCATGTCATCCTCCAACATTTTTGGTGTTATTCTGGATCCCCCTTCCACAAAATAGTGACAACCGGATGTCCACCCCTTTTTAGACTCTTCACTTCTGTAGCACTTTTGGACGATGGAGACTAATTGAGGAATGTCTTCATCCGTAGCCTGAACTGTTTCCATGATTATCTTGAGTATTTTTCAAATTTTATTTTAAAAAATTACAAGCAAGCCATATGTTCAAAGTAAAGGTTGCAAATGTATTGATTTGCCCTGCATAGTAAGATCAAATGCCATATATGAACATCCACAATATAACCAACCAACCAGGTAAAGGTTTTGCAATATCAACAGCAAATTTTTGATAAGTGTGTTATCGCTGGAGTCAATTGCAACTGATAATGAAAGACCATTTTTTATTACTTGATAACCTTTAAAATGAGCGTGTACATAGTAAGTATTCATTAAAATATATATCGTTCTTTGTCAATAGCCTAATGGACATTCTAGATAAGGATAGCATGTTGGTTCGATCCGTCTTTTGGTGTGGTCAAAACTACATTACAAGCACATTTGAATTTGCGCGAGAAACTAATATTGCTTACTGTCAAATACCCACATTTTTAGTAACATAATATCTTTATATATATAAACTTTTTTACCTTTGTGTAGTTTAGAACGTCAAAATACCCCATTTAGCAAAGCTGTTTATATAAAACCAACCAAGTGTATCAGTTTATGTAATTGACTACCCATTTATTATAATAATTTTATCCATCGCGTGACCTGCCACTGATTTATGCGCTGCCGGTGCGTAACCAAACGCGTCAATGGTTATCAGTTATCACAATCACAAAAAAACATGGTTAGCTCTGCTTTCGTTGCTTAATTGCGATAAATTCAATGAAAAATGCTTCTATTACATAAACAATTTCCTTTTTTATTTTATTATGTGGTATATACAAATATTGTAACCTTACATCAGTTTGTAAAATTTTCTATAATTTGCAAAAGAAAATGGCAGACATCGTTTCACATGCAATATACATTAGCTTGCAGTAATATACGTAATCCACACGACAAACTAAACATGCTAGGCATCATTCTGAAAAATACATAGCAAAAATTATTCCCATATTCCCATTAAAGTAATTCCCAATTCTAGCCTCTTAAAACGTAACTTTAAAGGTATAAACGGGACTAACAACTCAACATTTTTTACAAGAAGCCCCTAGTCGCCCAAGTTTAACCAAAGCAGACAAACAGTTTTACGGTTGTTGCCAAAATGAAGAATAATTTTCCAGCGAGTATTACAAATGAGGTGACACTAATCACCTTATCTCTACTTATCCTGTGTTGTTATCCCGTGTTAATAATAATCTTCTTTACTGTGCTTATCTATCGTTGTTGTGCTCTAAAACTAGCCGCTCAAGACCCAAAGCTTGGTGGGATTCTGGCAGGTGGAGACGCCATTTTGGCCGCTCATAACACATACACAAAACCTACTTCCATGTTAATCTCATATCTTGTAGTGTCATCCAAAGTGGAAAGGGCCCACGTGATAAAAACATTCAAAGAGAAACTTTTTAATGCACAAAATGGCACCTGTGTTTATCCCGAGCTGCAACAGAAAATCGTACAGAGATACGGCTACAATTTTTGGCACCAAGTTGATAACTTTAATCTAGAAGACCACATACAATTTCTTAACCCTTCCAACCCTTACGAACTTGTTTGTAAATCTACACTTAATTCGATTACAACTGAGGACTTAATGTGGCGGCCTTTTAATTCTGATAGAAGTCCATGGGAGTTGCTTCTCATACCTAATTATCATGACGACTCAGATCCAGAAGCAAAGTCATTACTTTTATTTCGTTTTCATCATTGCTTCATAGATGGCTACTCTTTACTCAACCTTCTCCATAAGCTTGCTAATAATCCCTGGAGGGATCTTGGAGGCACTGCCAAAATCTTCCAGCCTAATCGACTACAACTGACAATGCAATATTTAACCGTGTTTTTAACGGCACCATATCACATGCTAAAGATATTGTATTTCTCAAAAGATACCAACGAATTTTTCACCAGATTTATAAATAATCCTAGTAACAAAACCATCCAGCAGGAAACTAAAGTGCCGCTGGAGATTCTGAAAAAGATCAAGAATCATTTTAAAGTGAGTCTGTCAAGCGTTTTAAATACTATGATGGCTGAAGGTGTGGCGGAAACAATGAAGAAAAAGAATCTGTATCGGGAAAACGATTTGCTGCAGATTCATTTAGGAATGCCATGGCCACTTCCGGACCATCCTGATACACTTACTAATCATATGTGTAAATAGTTTTTTAAAAATTGAAGACAGCATATACTAAGCAAATATGACTAAATGAATTCTAATTATGTTAAAAAATTGTAATTCAGATCTTTTGCTGTACTTCCTATCACAATTTTTAAGGATGACCCCATAAAAACTTTAAAAGGAATCAACAAACAGTACGATAGGACAAGGCGCTCTGTAGCACCATTGGTGATTGCTTTTATAAACAAACTCATTGGAGCCTTGCCAGTTATAATGATTCCAGAGATTGATAGCAGTAAAACTACAACCTGCATTCTCTCCAATGTACCTGGTCCCTCCCAAAAGTTTGATATATTTGGCTATCCAGTTGTAAACATAAAAAGTGTAGGAAGGCCACCCACTGGAATTGGTAACTGAGGCACTCTTGTGTATATTATGATAAATGGGAATGTTATAAATTAAATTTTATTAAGGGATGCTTTGTTTGGCAGTAATTGGAGCAGTGGCTGTCAGCTATTCAGATTCCATTACCATTATTTCAGGAGGAAATAACTGTAATCTGACTTCTCAAGAAGATGTAGACTATTTAAGTAATTCTATTAAAGAAGCAGCGTATAAACTTTATGATTTGTGCTGTGATGAAAGGTAGGAATGCTGTATGGAAAAACGCAGTATTAAATATATATTGAACTGGACTGCAGTAATTTAAAATATTTACACGTGCATGTGAGTAAAAAGTTAAAATGCATTGCTAAAATGATGTTTATTTTTGGTTTGCAGATCCACTGGAAATAAATAACGGTTGAGCAATTAAGTAACATCTTATCATGATGACTGTGTTATATATCAGTTCCTTTTAAGTTTCAAGATAATCCAGAATAAACATATTTTGTTAGTAAACTAGATTTTATACTACTTAATATACATTAAGCTATTTGGGTTCGTGTGTACAGCCAAACTCCTCCAAATCCAAACAATACGACTAAAAGAGTGAAGCAATATTGAAAGAATTATAGTATTAAATCAAGTGTAAAATATAAAGTCATTTAATTTAAAATTTTAAATACGGGATATCTACGAGATTGGTTTTTGAATACAAGTAATGACTTTCTACCTCCAAATTAATTAAAATTAATGCCTGATCAAAATTAAAATATTATACCTTGATTTTGAGCATTTTTAATACTATACAGCTGTTTGGATCTTATTGGATCTCGTCAGTAGTTTGCCCCCTTTGCTCAAATTAATTAATTACAGTAAAGTCATTTAGATTTCTACAGATGGGAAGATATAATAAAATAAAACCTTGCCTCATACATAAATGAAAGCGGCATTCCGCATTGGAAAAATCACGTTTACCACCTTGAGTTTCTCTTGTAACAGTCGCAACGATTGACATGGACATTTGTGACAACTTTTACGAATCACCTGCTCAATGCTGTAATCCTTAATAAAAGGCATCTTACAGGATATCCAGAATTAAAGCGACATGTTACCAGTTTTATGGGATATCCTTTTTGCAAGAATTTCAAATTGAGAATTACGTAACCAGGCAACACTCGGAATGCTGAATCTGAACATCGCCGCCCTTCACCAGAAAATGACTAATAAACTGTCTGACAAACAGAGAGGTAACTGGGATTTGGTTCTAATAAAATCGATGAAGATGATCCCACAATAAAAACTATTCTAGTACTGCGCTTACATCACATCATGGCAGACGCACGATCCATTCTCAAGCTACGGGTTGAGGATGTAGGACAGAAACCGTTAAAAAAAGCACTCCCAAAAACCAATTGAAGAAGTATTGAAAGAAAAAGGCTGTATAGTATTCGCAATGGCCTTCGAATTTTCATCAGATACAATTCAAATATGCTGAAGCAGTCGCTGTATAATTCAAGCCATCTGTGGAGATGAACTGGAAAATGTAAAAAAAATCTGAAACATGTTGTCGGGTTATCCCCGGCCATTTCTATGGACGAGATAAAACCTGCAGTAAAACTCTTATTATGTGAATCCATCTTCTGTCATATTGGTTTTGATTTATTGGGTGGTTAGAGACTTTTATAAAGATATCTTAAACAAGGAACTAGTTACGGGATGTACTTGATCGAAACCGAATGAAACACCTACTTTAGATAATCATGCGTAATATTGTAAGCCAAAATTTAAGCAAGTTTGCATTTTCCATTTGATACCACATGGCTTCTCTAACAACACTGAAAACGTTGCTGGAGATGAGGATGAATTTAGAATTGCTGGGGTTGGGAAGTGCAGAGGGCCAAAAATGAGCATTGGAAAAATCACAAACTTTTTGGTATGCATTTTAAGCGTTTGTATAGGATTTGCCAGTGTAATTGTATTGTTGACAGTAATTTGAATATAATGGTATTTTTGGACGCGTTATATTTTTGGCATTTAACTACAAAAGATAGCTACGGTTTTCTGTTACTGTGGTTTCTTAGATAGATATCATAAGATACATTAGGTACAAAGCTATGATTGGGATATGAATAATCGCTATAACTTTATAAATATAATGAAAGTTCGTTAAAACTTTAAGCCAAGTAAAGATTTGAAAACTTTATGGAGGATCTTGTATTTTACTATAGCGTTATGCAAAATACGTTTTATCATGTAAATTACAATGAAAGTTTCTTCTATAAATTTTTCTTTCTATAAAATTATTTCTTTTGCAATAAATTGCACCTGTGGGAAACTTTGGAATTTAACTCCTTTAAAAGTAAATTGACTTTCCCCTGCAAACACGGGTAATATTTGTTGAAATTTTGTTGAATTGTTGTGCTGAGTAAGGATGAAATAAGTTGCGAAACTGTGTTGCCGAATTACGTCCTTGATCATTGGCCTTTACATTTAAACGATAAGCAATCATCGCATACCAAATTATTTTAATATTCGTTTTTCAAATGACCTTAAACCAGGAAATTTATTAGAGAATATTTTGGTCTAGAGTAGGTTTAATACTTTCAGACTACTTTGTTCACACCATCAAAAACGTATACATTAAGATTGGTCTGGTAAGCATGGTTTAACACTGTCGTGCTAAAAATTGCGTGTATATAATTATACTAATAATTTGCATACTAGATTCGTACAAAAATATGTGCATGTGAAGTAGCTGACGAATTATATATTATAGTTAACAAGAAAATAGTTGTTAGCCTTTAGTTGTCTATTCGTAGTAATCTTGAAAAATTGTTTAAACCATCATGTGATAAATAAAAACGACGTTTTAAGCGCAGTTACCGCATTGTTAAATGACCCTTGGCTTGCATTTGCGTCACAATTGCACATTTTGTTCCTGACTTGTTTTATCCTGGTTACTTTTATACTATCCGAATAAAACGTTGTAAACCGTTTATTTAATTTTTAAACGTTTATCAGAAAATACTGATTGCTAAACATTATTTGATTAGTGGATTACTTATAAATTAAGCTAATATATCAATTGGGGTCAATGTCTTAATCCTATTTTAAGGGATTAAATAATCTAACCTTTGTAATTCATTACTTTTGGACAACGGCTTCCAAACCAATTTTAATTACCTAATTTTAATCCCTAACAGGAATCTGTCATGAAGAAATCATATGAATAAAGACAAGTTTTTAAAAACAATTGGTTTTATTTTTTTGATTGTTGAAATAATCTACTTTTCTTAAAATCATTCTTAGAATTAGATAAACGTCCTTGAATATAAAGATTTTATAAGCTTTAGCTTTTGTAACCTTCCAGTAATTCGTTCTACAGACAAATGGTTGCGTGAGTTAAAAAATTAAAGAACAAATTGTCTCCTACTTGCATACATACATATAACAAGTAGAAACTTGGTTTGCGTAATCTTATCCAAAATAAAAGGTGAAATGTTAGGAATATATTACTATTTATAATGATGTAATACAAAAGATATGCACATGGGTTTTCATAAAATGATTGTGAGAACTAAATAGACATTAGCCTATTAAAAGGTATTATGTAAATGGTGCAAATTGCAGTCCATTTAGCTTTTGTAACCTTCCAGTAATTCGTTCTACAGACAAATGGTTGCGTGAGTTAAAATATCACGTGGGTAAAGTCTACAATATATGGAATGTCTGCAGTAAAGTCAATAAAAAAAATTATAGAACAAATTGTCTCCTACTTGCATACATACATATAACAAGTAAAAACTTGGTTTGCGTAATCTTATCCAAAATAAAAAGTGAAATGTTAGGAATATATTACTATTTTTAACGATGTAATACAAAAGTTATGCACATGGGTTTTCATAAAATGATTGTGAGAACTAAATAAACATTAGCACATTATAAGGTATTACGTAAATGGTGCAAATTGCAGTCCCATATTACTAGACTCACAAAACCCTACGAAGTTTCATTCAGAATGACGCTGAATGTATACTTCCAAAAGTTTATAATAAAACTAGATGTCTAAATAAGTTTTTACTTTAAGATCAGTTTAAAATTTGCAATCTAAGGAAATCATTGTAACCTACTCAAAATGGAAAACCAACTCTTCAAAGAAATTGTTACAAACAGCACAACTACAAAAATTTCCTGGAAATCGTTAGAATTTCTAAATAAATCCAATTTTATGTTACTCCTTGTTTTATTTATTTCTGTTCTTGTACTGTTGCAAAAATGGATTAGAAGTTTTTGCAAACCAAAATCTAGTAAAGGCAAATTGTTAGAAGGGCCTCCAAAACTGCCAGTATTTGGAAGCCTTCACCATTTAATTAAGCCTGGAGTTGGTAAGCAAGCTTTTTAACTTTTGTACTTAGATGGAGAATAAAAAGAATAAAAAATAAAGTATAAATTTTATTTTTCATAGATAAACTTCAACTTCTTCTTGACTGGTCGTTAAAATACGGACCCATATATAACCTCACTCTATATATAGAAGATTTTGTAGTGATAAATGATCCCGTAATAATCCAGAAGGTTCTGGGGTCTTCTAATCCTGCCCACTTGGAAAAACATCGGTTTCTTTATGACGTTATCTTAACTGATGCACTTGACAAGGGTCTTCTAGGGTCAGATGGTAAACGCAATGTTAATTTTAGAAAACATTTGGTAAAGTCACATTTATATAAATTGATTTGTTTTTGTAGTACAAACCTGGGCACCACATAGGAAAACTTTATCGAGAGCTTTTACCTTCAAATCGTTAAATAGCCATCTTGCCATAATGAATTCGTACATGGGAGAGTTTATTTCACAATTTGGCCTTACTGTGGATAATACACAAAATGAAACTAAATCAACATCCAATTACTTTGACGAACTGCTTCATTTCAACACAATTAAAATTATTTTGGGTAAACAAGGCTATTGCACAGTCGTAAATTAAATGTATGTCAAACTTAATTTTTTGCATAAACAATTTTTTGAATAATACACATGTTTAGATGTACTCACCGGTAAGGATATTTATACTGAAGAAGAAATTAACATATTTACCGATGCATTTCAAATGTAAGCATAACATTAATAATTCTACAATGGGCTCCCGGGGAAATGTAGTGTTTCCATGTAAGGTGAATTATTATTTTTTTAACTTTGTACAGAGCAAAGGAGATAACTGCTCAGAAAATAAATCAGCCATGGTTACTCTTTAACCTTGTCTGGAAGTTTTCCCCAGTGAGGAAAAAACTGGAAAAAAGTCTGGCGACTTTGAAAACTTTTTTGGAAAATGTAGGAACATTTTAAAAAATAATTTTTGCAGGTCTATTTCAAAATATTTACCAATAAAAAGTTTTGATTTGATCATTAGGCGACAAGAAGGAAGAGAAAGATGAGGGCGGAAAATGCTATAGATTATTTTGGAGTGGACGATGGAGATCAGGCGTCAAAGAGCATTGTGGATGACATGTTGGATGCTGGCATGTCAGATAAAGAAATTTTGGACGAATTTTTAACCATGATTTTGGCAGTATGTAAATACACACTGGAAATTCATTTTAAATAATGGCTTAAAATAAAACTATTTTTTGTTATTAATTGCTTAAGGGCCATGAGACAACTTGCTCAGCTGTGAGTTTCCTGTTTCTCAACCTTGCATTAAATCCACATCAACAGGAATTATGTCGGGATGAAGTAGACAAGATTTTGGGAAGGGAAGGAAGGCCCGCCGGGGATGATTTGAGTATGAAAGACGTGTGCGATTTAAAGCATTTGGAGAGATGTGTTCAGGAATCACTCAGGTTAACGCCTGTTGTTCCAACGCTTGCAAGACAGATTTGGGAGCCAATTAAGGTTGAAAACGATATTGAGCTGAGTGCAGGAACAGGTATATTTATTTTACCATGGACAAGCAAGCGTATGTATAATTGACCTTATTTATATTTTTTTTTATTTGCGTTTATTTTGGTTGTACAGGTTGGAAGTTTGCTATGATTGAAATTAAAGTGATTGCAGCTAGGATCCTTAGGCATTTCCAGATTTTTACGGAGCACACTAGTCTCAAAGACTCCAGACTGGAGTTGGAGGTGCCCACCTTGGTTCCTTCGGCTGGGTTTAAGTTTTCGTTTAAAAGGCGAAATTAAGCATACAATTTCTCCAATTAAATATTTGCACGTTTGATTAAATAAAGTTTTTAAATTAAAGCAACTTTGGTACTCCTTCTGAATGCTGTATAGCTGAGTTACTATTATTGCGTGGCAGAATTAACTAAACTGTTATTTACTCGCTACGGCAAATTACACCTACAATATACAACAGTTCAGTTAAAGTCTCAAAGTTTTAAATTCACGTTTTAGAAAATCTAATTTATTAAATTGCTTTTGCATGTAAAATACTCTACAATGATTAACCTTGACATTGGCCATGAAATTGAATTAAGTCGTAAATCGTAAAAAACTTTCAGATACTTCATAATATCGAATTATGTTACAAACATTACTCATGGAATGCCTAGTTTTACCCTTCCTTGAACGCTATTGTAACAAAAAAAGTTTGTAAATAACCACTTATATTATAAAACTCAAAAGGTGTCACAAAAATGCAAAGTAGTTTTATGTATGTATTTTGCAACGTTTATATTAGTTCAAGCAAAAATCTCAGAAAAGTTATTTTTATACGGTTCTCAAAATGCAAAACAAACTATAATGTTCGAAAGTGAGCAGGACGATTACTATTAATGTGTTGGTGATGGTCAATATTGCTTTGTGTATGTCTATTTTTGGTGTAGATCATTGATGGTCGTTAAGTAGGTTTAGAGGAGTCCTAAAAGACATAAGAAATGGTATTTGATGTGGGATCTGTTGTTGGTTGCCCATTCATGTAGGGAGACCCTTGCCCAAGGCCAACCTGCACCCTTCGGTTGGAGGGCCGGTTCCTACACGAAATACTCTCTCCTCCCGTGCCTCCTGTCTAAGCCTCGGGTAGAAGTCTTCTTCAAAAACACCGCCGACAAGATTGTCTTGATGGGCAAATCCCATGTAATCCTATGAGGTTTAGAATTACGAATTCAAATCGTTAAATTCTATTTAATCTTAATTTTCTTAACCCTGAGGCAAACCTAGTAGTTCGCACTTTGTGCCACTGAAAATAACCAATGGGCTAGTATTCACTTATAAGTAAATTGTTTTATAACCGTCTACACACAATGTTGGTCTACGTTTAGGTATTAAGTCAATTTATCATTTGCAAGGTTATCAACATTTTATATGTAACAAACTGACCAAAAACAGTAAAATCCAAACTAAACACATTATGCAGAGATGTTAAGCGG
>JAHZNG010002484.1:0-10812 GCA_027744375.1 Orchesellides sinensis
TCCAGTCTTACCTACGAGGTCACGTTTACAGATGGAAACATTCGAGGGCCAATCCACGTCTCCATGCTCCGCTGTTACCATGACCACATAGAAAATAACCTATCGCTTGTTGTAAGCCAAACTCCACTCGTATCATACGACGACACTGACGTCGAAGACTACGAGCCCCCAAAACATTTCCTGAGACCAAAAACCAAGGTAACAGACTACCATCCTCTTCACCATGGAAAGCCTACAAAGAAGACAATGGTCACAGCCACCCCATCATGATAACCATGGTCAGAATGGCAGGGGGATTTGTAGCCTCTAATACCCATCACCAAGCGCATGCTGCCCCAACGACACAGGAAAGCATGGCATTTTCCAAACCATCTAATGCGGACACCTGACAGAATGAAATTTGAAGGGAAAGGAATAGCAACGTTTGCTGTTGATCATGGGTATTGACGAGACGGATTGTTAGGAAATGAATAAATATTTACAATATGAATGTTATCAATTACATAATTTTGTAGTTTGAAACATTGCCTTATTATCGAACTAGTGAAATTTGTGCATATTTCATACAAAGCAAATAGCATACGTTACGCCGGGTCCATGGTTACTCGTCACGCATTCATTTAAAATGCACGGAAAGAGGAGGTCCCCACATGAGCATATGTCAATAAGCTCATTACCAGTGCAAAATTACACAATCTGCAAATTTACAGAGGAGGCATACTGTAATAGGCCAAAACGATATTATGAGCAGATCATCTGCAAGATCATCTGGACATAATTAAATATATGCTATACAGCTTACAAATACGTTCTGTGGTATCATCTCCGATGATACAAAGAAGTGTTTGGTATAAAAGCACTAAATGAATTTTACCATGCGCTAACTGACACGTACAGAATGCATACTTGTCATATTTGTTCAAGTGTTTCTTCTCTATCCCTGGACGAAGTTAATCGTCATGTTTGCACATTCCACAATTGTGAAATATGCAACCAATACCTAGCAAACGGAAATTTGCTGCTTTAACATTATAATACACACCGATGCAGTCTCTGTGAGCAAAATTACTGCGTATGCAGTATTGTAAGATTGTATTGCAGTAAGATTTCTGGAAAGACCTTGATGAAACAAAGTCTATTTAAACCATAAAAGTCCCAAAATAGGTAAAAGTAAATGACAATATCTAACAAATGTGGCGGGGGTGGACGCCAGTGTTAATGGTATAAGTGGGGGGAAACCGACAGCACCACTGACAGATTCTCCAAAACAAATACATAAAAAGGACACTGACATTATGGTAGTGATCGTTACTTCATTTGATACTAGTGTGTTTCGTATCTTTATTATCCTTGTCAGCCTGGCATTGTTAAAAACCTTCTTAAAAAAGACAAACCTGAAAAACCTGATTGTATGTAATCAAGGTATTTCCAATTTAATAATATATAATACACTATACTATTATTCACCCAAAAATGATAATTCTTTGAAACAATAATTTATAAAAAAAATATGAAAAATTTTAGTTTTAGTTTCAATTTAAAATCCTACATGACTTTTATGTACGTTATGTAACATAAGAAATAACAATTTAACCTCAAAAAATTACCTACATATATTATACTTAATAGTTTACAACCTCTTTTCTTTCTTACTATTTCGGTACATTCTAATTTTTATATAGTTCAGTAATTAGGAAAATTGTTTATTCAAAGGAAGAATGCACAAATCATTATTATATGATAACTGTTGTTTTGCTCCGTGGGTCTTTGTACCCTTTAGCAGTTTGGTTTCAATAAATTCAATTCAATTCAATATCTAACAAATTGTTTGTATGTAGTATTCAATCAAATTGGTGGAGCAACAGATGAAGAAATCAGAGATGGGCAACTACCCCACCCTCTCATGGATGGGCAATCACCTTCCCCCATGCAAGCGGAACAACCACATGAAAATGGTGAGTGCCTAGGCCCACTAAACGAACAATTTGTATATGATGCGTTCCTGACCGTATGCAGAGAAAGCGACATCACGCGACTGATAAGATGTTCCATAAGATTGAAGTGTTAAGAAATCGTCACTGTCCAATAACTGCATGTCCTCACACTTTTAAATCTGTTGAAGAAATTCAGCGACATCTACATGAGCATCAAAGAGAACCAGTGGAAGCTAGGTGGGACAATGATTAACTGGGTGCCAACCCACAGCAACTCCAGCCACAACCTGCAGTCGTCAATGGAGCGGATCAAATTTATGAGGTAAACCTTGAGAATTTATACATAGATAATGTAGACAGCTTGTTCTAAAGTTTAAGAGAACAGGTTATTAGACAGCTAGAAATCATAAGGCAGGAAT
Source organism: Orchesellides sinensis (assembly GCA_027744375.1). NCBI lineage: Eukaryota > Metazoa > Arthropoda > Collembola > Entomobryomorpha > Orchesellidae > Orchesellides > Orchesellides sinensis. The sequence continues at coordinate 2,354 of JAHZNG010002484.1, forward strand.
ATACATAGTACAGAATACTGTTTGATATGCATGCACAATTTTTTAGAGATAAAGATTGTAATGTAGGGTATAAGTTTGTACTAATGAAAAGCTTCATTTTAACCGTGGAAAATGAGTTTGCACTTAGGTATGCATATAGCACTGCCAGAAATAACTATAACGTTCGAATTGAAAATTACCACGCAAATGGTAGTGGGTGGATACTAGAACGCATATACAAGTTCAGGTTCCTTATAGCAGAACTACACCCAAGTATGTGGGGAGGTGAATAAATATCACTTCCAGAACCATTAAAAACAAAGGGTCACACGCTTTTGAACGTACCTGCTGATGACGATGAATGCTTTAAGAGAGCCATTTTAGCGCATCCAAATGTAATGGGGCATTTGGCCACAGGACCATATAGAACAAAAACGTTAAGATCAAAAAAGATTTATGATAATTTAACAGGATTAAACACAGGTTTACATTGGCGCGGAATAACCTTGCCATTCAAGATATGTCATATAAAACAGTTTGGAAACAAAACCCTCATATAGGTGTTTTTATTCTGAACTATGATGAAACACCAGAGGAAGTAGAACCTATGGTTGATATGTTTGATGATGAGAATGTAGACGAAGATGATGATAGTGAAGAGGCAGAAAATGAGCCGGCTCCAGAAGGTAGCCCTAGGTTCAAAGCAAAAATGGAACTGTATAATGTGTTAAAGGAACATATCTATCCTATCCACATTTCAAGAGAGCGCAGACCAGTTATGATGGATCTGAAACTAGTAGTAAATGGTGACCAATATCATTTTTGTCTCATAAAAAATTGATTGGGTTCTTAAGACATCCAGGGAGATGATGAATAAAGGGTGTTTGTCGTCATTGTATGCAGAGCTTTGGACAAACCTATTAAGAACATGTAAAAATTTGTGCACAGTTAGGGTTACAAAAGACGCGGTTCCCAGTAGACAAGTTCTTGAAATTTACCAAGTGGAAGTATATGGTAGAGGCACCATTCATTATAGCAGCAGATTTGGAGTCTGGTTTATTTACTGACAATAAAACCATTGAGGATAATAATCATAATGAGGAGCCAGGTTTAATTCGTAGACATAAAGCGACACAATCTTCATCGATCTCTTTGGATTGGCTAGGTAGGATATATAGAAAAAGTAAATACATTGCTACATCACAAAAAGAGAAGGTTGTAGAAAGAATGATAAAGGAATTGCTGATATCAGCAGATAACGTAACCAAACAGATAAAACGACATGAAAAGATCGCACTCGAAGTAGCTGAAGAAGTTCTTCAAATGGTTCCAATTATGCAGCAACTAAGGGTAGAATGTGGATTTTGCAAGCGTGAAATAGAGCCTGGTAACATAGTACGCTACTATAGCCATACCCCTCCGAATAGTATGCATGCAACGGGTGCAATTCAAACGCAAAAGTAACAAAGGCAGTCCACTGTTTCATGAACAATTTATCAGGATATGATTCCCATTTTATAGTAAAAGGGGCAGCAAATATAAACTTGGTACAGGAAATGCAATTTATAGGAAAGACATCTGAAAAGGTTAGTGCCATACGATTAAACAAAAAACTTTTGTTTCTTGATAGTTTGAAGATTCTTCATGCATTTTTGGATGCTATAGCATAGACAATGGATCAAACTGAAGATTTTAATGTAACATGAACATGTTTATTTTATGTAAACGCATAAAAATCATGAAGCTAAGGCAGAACTGCTACTCAGACGGAAAGTATATCCCTACAATAACATAGACAACATAAATAGGTATAATGATATACGACTGCCTCCTATTGATCAGTTTCACGATGATTTGAATGATAGATCTATCTCTGCTGAGGATTAAGAGCATTCACAAACTGTATGGGACGAACTCGAAATACAAGGCTAGCGTCATTACACCGAGATATACATAGAAACTGATGTGTTAATTTTACTTGACTGCTTTCAGATAATGAGAAAAATGTTTAAAAAGGAGTTCCAGCACATTAATATTCACTCCCGTAACTCAGTTGGGACTGCGCACTTAGTTATTCCGATATGAAATTTACAATGCCAATGCTAGAGTTTATAAAAGACGAAACTATGTACGTCTGTCTTGAATTTGCGAAACGAGGGTGTATGGCTACAGGAGGCGATGTTAAATCTTTTAAAGCTAACAGAAAGTATTTACTTGACCATGACATCACCAAACTAACTATATTTATCAGTAACCTAGATCTAAACAATCTGTATCCAGCAAATATGTGTACATACCTACCAAAAAACGATTTTGAATTTGTGGAAGGGTTTGATCTGCAAGTTATACAGCAACAAGGCATACGGTTTATAGAAAATCGTCGACATAACGCCGACGTTTGGTATTTTTCGTGGTAGATTTATCATCTACGAGGTCTGCACATGACAAATTTGCTGGTTTAACCCCAGCCCCATACCATTGATCTGTTGCATAAGAAGAACTATCACAAACACAGCAAGAGATGGCTGAAGACCTTGATATTAACGAGAAAGCAATAACGTCATCAAGATTAATAACTGATTTGAAAAATCGTTAAAACTACAAGGTCCATTACCGTGTGCTTCAATACTATCTAAAGCTTGGGGTTAAACAAGAGGCTATTCATGAGGAAATCAAATTCAGACAGGCCCCATATTTGAAAGGATATCTAGATCATCTCGCAGAAAAACGTAGGAACGCACCTACAAAAATTGAACAAAACTGGTATAAGCTATGTGGGAATGTGGTTTTCGAAAAATCTTGTAAGGATGCACGTAATAGAACCACATACAAAATTATTCGAACACGAGAGGAAGCATTAAGGTACAATAAGAAACCAAATGTACAAAGAGTAACTATACTAGATAAGGATGATGGTTACGATGATTAAGCTATTGTTTGCATGAAAAAGACCACAGTAGAAGTTAGTAGTCGGATAGCACCAAGTCGTTGCATGCATGTTTTGCATAAAAGATTTCGGTACTAACGAAAAAAGCATTCTTACCAAACTTTCATGCATGCATACGGTAAAAAGGAAATTTTTCATAAATGTGCATTAGCATATTCAATAAATGTATGCAGCAAAAGTATATTTATGGGAAAAATCACATCAAGAAATAGTTAAAAAATTACTATTATCCTCGGTAAGCTTTTTTCTGTAGTCTTCGTTTGTCATAATGCTTTCCTTCTTTTTCACAACCGAACTGGAAGTCAAACAAGATGGTGTTCCTTCAACGTAAGTGAACAAAAACTAAAATATTTTATGGGATTTTATATATTTGAAGGTAAATATGATGTATTTTAGTGTGATATGTGTTGAATGAAGAAATTTGTTCTTTCTGTTTCAGTATGTATGAAATGGTTGAAAAACTGTACTGGCTGTGTGGCAAACAACGCCAGTAACATTTAGTTCACAACAGTGACTGGGTCTGTGTAGACAAACTACGAGGATGGAATGATGTCCAAAATGTTATGTGCAATTTGGGAGAAATAGTTTTGGAACATTGAAAATACAGGGGTTTAATTTTACAAACAAATACAATCCTTTGCTTGATTTGATTGCATCAGCTTATTTCGTAAAATTCGGGTCAGTAGCTGGAGCTAATACATCAGGTTTGCTGTCTTTCAAAAACAATGCATTCTAAAGCGTACAATAATTTTTAACTCCCAGGTTTAACAAATTTTTTATGCATAAGTTGTAGCCTTAATAACTGGGATTGGGTGCAACAATTACTTGATCAATAATACAAAATTCAGCCGATGAAACTAAAGAATTAAGCAAATCCTTCAGATGATTTTTTACACATCCTATTTCAATGTTTTCGTCAATGTCCGTACCATTTGCATTTTTTAAATGAACATGGACACCCAGTTCAGAATCAAAAAGGTTGAGGTAGTGGACACCATTCTGTTGTATATGGAACTCAAAAAGATTTTCTCCATCAATTGAACCACTAGGGCAACAGACAACTTCCTCCTCAGATTCAATTGATGCCTCTATTCCAGGTTGAAAAAATATGTCCACTGAAGACCTTGCTGCCTTTTTATAATTTACTTGTTCGCTTTTACTCCCGAGATATTCGCTTCTTAGATTTTGCTTTTTGGATAAATTTGTATTTTATTTTTCGGAGTAGACTTGGTATTTGATTTAGATTTTCGGGACGATTTTTTACTTTCTTTCCGATTAGCTTTTAATTTTAGACTGAGTTTTATCTCCACTAAACCCCTTCCTTTTAAAGGCTTCTTAATTGCCCGTATGCGAGGCTTACGTTTTCCAATGTCTACCCTCATATACGGAATAACTTCACGAACGTCTACTTCGGTAATTAATTCATTACCAGTAAGGGATTTTGGTCAGGGATGGCAAGTGGGTTTAAACGGGCTGGGTAGATGCCCGTTTAAATACGGGTTTTATCGTACCCAGCCCACCTTCATTTGATTAAACTCATGGGTTTTTACCATCTATAGGAATGATTAGTGGGTTTTAATGGGTCCGGGTTTTAATGTACCCAGCCCACCCTTAATATATTAAACCCATGGGTTTTTACCATCCCTGATTTTGGTGGATCCAGTTTGCACCCTTCTTGAGTTTCTCAATGAAATTCTCTCAATTGATTTTACGAAAATGCAACGTTAGTGTTACTGGCTGTTTTTAAACTGGTATTTCTTTGAATCCAATGGATTTAAACTCAATTCCAATATCTCGAAGTTGTTTTGTTGTCACTGGTAAATATTGTAATAGTTTAAAAGTTTCTTCTCTAATCCCTTTTATACCATCTATAAAAGGAATAAGACGTAAAAAAGGCAATATTTGGTCTCCATAAAATTGAGGCTCTACAATGTTTGACAAACACAACATGTAATTTTTTGGCTGCCGAAGCAAGATGGGGTTCATTGAGATAACTGTAGTTCCTTCAAACTTGAAATCATTTCTAAGACCAAAGTGTGAAGTAAACGTATCCGGCAATGTAAAAAAATACTCTTTTTCGTTTTAAAAGGTTATTAGATAAGACCTTTCATCAGATTGTGTTAACAGTATGTGGTTTGCTTCCTCTAAAGCTACTGAAATACTTTCTTTAAAAGCATCTACTGAATCATCAAGTGGTGTCTGTATCTCTACCTTTTTTCTCCATAAATCACTTAATTTTGAATTACGGTTGACATGATTAAGAAAGTGTTGACAGTAATATTGTTGAAATGAATGAATGTTAAAATGCAGGATCCATTGTAATTCCAATTGAGTCTTTTATTCTTAAGATGTTTACAAGAGGAGCGCAACAACGAGACTAACTTAGTATCTGTGAAATGTGATGATATACATCTTCCTCACCTGTGTAGGTGAGATGCTAAGCTATCTAATCATCTAAGCTTACATTCATTCTTAATACATCCATTCACCTAAAGAAAATTTTGAATAACATGAAAAATTTTTAGAAAGAAAAAAAAACAAAATACATGAATGAACAAATATTTAACTGCTTAATCTAACCATATATTCATAACCTATGTATCCCTATAATTATAGTATCAGTACAGTTAATGCATTCATTCAAAGTCCAAATAAGTCCAAGTCCAAGATTAAAAGAAGGTTAGTGATGATAACAAATGTAAGATGCATAACATAATCTATTCGTCTATGAAAAAACACATAACCTAGTTTGACGTGAATAACATATGCATACATACACTTATCTTTAATACAACGCATTGAGGGCAAAGACTTTTGCTGAGCTGAGCTGCTTGAAGAAGGACGAGAAGAAGAAGATGATGAACCCATGATGATGATGATGATGGAATGCGATGATGCGTAGGCAGCTGGAGAAGAGGAGTAAGTTGGAGCGGCGTAAGAAGAGCAATAGAACATGAAAATTTGACGCTGCAGAACGTGATGATGATGTTCATGGGGGAACAAGAAATCTCTGACACAGCAGCGGCGGAAGAGCAAAGTTTCATGGGATGTGATGAAGACAGCAAAATTCGGCTGATATTTTTGCCGTGACTGCCGTTGGAAATCACTGATACGTCCGCATGATAGGTACTTTGGATTTATAAAACATAATGTAATTTTGCATTAATTCATCATAAGTCTGATCAAACTTTGTCAAAGTTATTGAAGTCAATCTCTTTTCAATTCGAAAACCAAATCCAAGATGGTAATTAAAACATTTTTGGTCTGTTTGTTTTCAGGAGTGACGTTCATGGCGATTCAGGCGGAGATGACAAGAGAAGAGGTGGAAGCCAGAGCTCCTGTGCGGATGCTACCAGCGGGGAAGGCTCTCCTTTGTGAGATTAGCGTACACCTTCATGGAGATTTGTATGTAGCGTACCCCGACACTGTGTACAACAATGTAACATATGGCTGCATTCATCATCATGATGTGGAACGAGAACGGATCCATGGAATCTTCATCATATACTATGCAGCCTTTGATGTGCAACAATGTAGAGCACCACATAAATTCCGTTTCATGACCGTAATGGATCTGCCGTTTCTGGTTAGTTTGAATAAAACAAAACATATTACAGGTTGTTTATATATATTAATATGTCTTGTGATTCACGATCCAAAACTAAAGTTGATGAATTTGGGTGTTGTCCTTTTCAGGATCCCTACTCCAAGTATGGAACAAGGGGACAACTGGATCGTCCTGTGTTGCCTGATCTAGATAAACCTCTTTCGGCTTGGACTGTCTTAGGTTTTACAGTGCCACGGAAGAAGAGGAGTAACAACACAAAAAATAACAACTTGGACTCTTTGATGGTCGAAAGGGATGCTGCAGAGGAGATAAACGAATTGGATGAGGACGCGGAAGTTCAGCAAGGATGGTGAGGTGATGGAGGGGATGCAGATGATCTTCACTTTGCCCTTCAATAGTAGTGCTAGTGATACAAACATTCATATATTTATAATTTCAAATCTTAATCTTTTTGAACTTTTTTTAATTCTATAATATATGAGTTCTAAAACATATGTAAAAGCAAACTTTCAAATCCAAAACAATGTTCTAATACAGGCTAACGCCAGAAAACTAAACCGAAATGAATTTGTTTACCTGTTGCATTTATTCGATACATTCATACATTACGAACTAAGAAAAAGACCCGTTTTAAACTTAAAATTTGGAAAACCAATAGGTATATCCTATATTCTATGCTAATATTATGTACTTTTCATATAATCTTAATTATACTGTCAATCGGTCAAAAAGTCACACGTGGAATATGAAAGATCCCTTGAGAAAGAAAGGGAAGGAGAAGGAGAAGTTAAGTAATTATATGAAAACGTAATACTAGAAACTTAGCATGATACGCATGATGATAATCAAAAATATTCTAAATGGTTAATCAGTGGAGTCATATTATGTATGTATATTGTCAGGTCCCAAATACTCGTCAAATGGCATATTTAGTTGTTAACCTGTACAACATGATAAATCAGTTACGACTTTTTTATTTGGTTTTTATATTAAATTTTACTTGTTACGGAATTATGGAACGTTATATGCAGGTTGTCTCACAAATGGGTAGAGTGGTAGCGATTCCGGAGCTCTAACCCCTGGAGTATATGGTGGAGTTGTAGGTCGTCCTGGGAGCTTAGGGGCTTCATCTATGCATGCGTTTCTCAAACGTTTAGATGGTTTGTTTAGAAGGTATCTACGATAGCAGCAACAACAAAACACAAAGAAAATTAATAATAAAGTTACATTTAGACATATAATGGTGATAAGGAAGATTCTAAGGTCATGTGGTGTAAGATGGTTTCCAAGGGGAATAGCGTCTGCACCGCGAGGATAATATGCGACGGCACCGGCAAAAGGGTACGACTCTTCCCCCATAACTATAGAGATGAGTAATGATGACCATTATGAGGACCGTGAGAAGTCCATTCCAAGCTATTATAATATAGCTTTTGTACACGGTATGGTAGAAGTTAAGATGAGAAACCAAATCTTAAATATTAATCTCAATAGAATAATTAGAAGCTGTGTCGTTAAGTAATTGAATACTGGAAAAGTTAGTTAACTTGATTGAGTTAGCCAAAAGCTCATCAATGTGTGAAACTTTAATTAAAATGTTCTGATTTAATTTAACAATGGAGGTAGGTGTAAGCTGATGGATTACTGGAGTGGTGACATAATTTGCCAAACATGGCATGTATGGATATACGATTCTGGTGATCAAATCCAAATGGCACAAACATGGTAACGACGCCAGAAGGCTTCCGGCATTACCTGACATGATTTATGGATGAATAGAATCTGGACATATTATTTTAGAGTCGTTTTTAACATTTAGAATCAAGAGTTTGTCCTTATCTATGTGTTGTACGTAACGTACTCTGAGAGCGTTCTCATAACATGAATATAGTCAGATTTTGGTTAGTTTATTTATCTCACTAACTTTACAATAGTAACTCTGGTTCTTGAAGATAAATGGTAACG
>JAHZNG010002485.1:0-33679 GCA_027744375.1 Orchesellides sinensis
ATGAAATGTTGCTACTGATACAATTTCGTGTTCACAATAAAAATCTGCCTGGAACGGCTTTTTCTTTCAGTATCCCGATAGCCTTTCCTCTTTCTAATTTACTACTCTTAGGTATATCCAGGAAAACTATATCGCATGACAACTGTCTTGGGTGGAATAAGGTTGAAAGTTGAAACTTACCCGTTACTTTACTATATTGGTTCACATTTTTACTGCCTGCAGCAGTTTGTTTATGTAAGCACAATTTCTATGTATGTGCTATGATTCGTTTCTACATGTAGTAGAAAATGAACTGGTAATATTTCAGTGGTCAAACTCGTTGCTAAATTTTTATTGGTTTATTTTACTTTCTACCACGGATGCTGCTACCCTAATTATTTTTTCTCGTCACCCGCGTATCGAAACAAATAACATACCTACTCTCTGTATTTACAAGCATGAAAATTATTGTCGGCTTCTTAATAACTTATCTCTTACGTATGCAGGTATCTGCAACAAGATGTCCATTTCTATTATTTTTATGAACCAAACTTTTCTGATTTTTAATTCATTTGTTCAGTAACTCTTTTTGAAGTAGTGATGTTTGATGAGATTGTGTGTAATGGGTATGCGCATATAACGATAAAGGTACTTCAGCTTTTTCTGTTTTGGCAATTGAATTACAACTGACTAGTTGTACTTCTGAAAATGGATTTATATTGCTTTGATATTCCAGTAGTTAATTTAAAAACGTTGAGATAAAATTTTCTTATTATGTAAATGAAAAAAATAGTATAGAAGTTGTAGTATTACTTATGAAGGAGTCATGTTTTAATAGAAAGCAAATACCACTTATTTCCTATAGTAGCTTTCCCTCACATTTTCACAGAACGTATTGGAAAAGGCAGCGAGGACCTCATCGCAAAGTGAAGTAAGAAAAGAAAGACGTCTGTGATTTTCAACCATCTTCCTTTCGCCGTTGTTTAATGCGGCTCATGACTATGTTTGATTGAAATCACTTTTTTATGATAATGAGTTTCACACTTTCCCTTCCCTGTTTCTTTTCACATATTATATTGTCCTTTCATTTGTAATGTGATTTTGTAAGTTACTCTAATATACTCTAACGTGGCCCATTATAATGGAACATCAGCCCAGAGACGGGATATTTTGTATGCTAGTCAAATCACTCACTCAGTTTCTTCTGACACGTTGCTTATGCTTGATGCTCAGACATTAGTCTTACAATATGTAGTATATTGTAATATTTGTAATCGATTTGTTCACTTTCGTGCTTTCACCACTACCACTGTCTTAGGATATTATTAGTCGATTATGCCTATGGTGGTCTTGGTCTTTTGGGTTAAACGAATAGTGGTAGCCACCATATTTTCACAAGGTACAAGGTGATAAGAGAGGAAGTGATTAGTCGCTAGCTTGTCAGGCTGCTTTTGCAGTAGATGTTTATGGTAATTTTGTTGCGGTTACAGCATGTTTTTGAGTTTTCACTTTCATCACTCAAGTTGAACATTGAACATAACCTTTATGCATTTTCCCGCAGTTAGAATTTCCTGAGCTGTTGGTCGCCACTTGATCGTATGCAAAAGGTAAACCCGTTAAGCATTAGTATTGTGTGAATCATTAAGGACAAAGCTGGAATTCACTTTCTCACCTTGTCTCCCAACAGTTCTCATCTAGAAAAGTATGATCAAGTGGGAAAGAAGTGCACGAAGAGAGAGAGAGGGGGGCGAAACTTTAAGGATCTTGTGTAAATGCTTGCGTTGGCTGTTCAGAGTTATTTTTAAATGAACAAGCGTGGGTATATTTTTATATCTTTATCCATACAGAATTGCTATGTTATGTAGTTTTGTAACGGTTAAATATATTTTATGAAAAAACATGAATTCATTCATTATATTTTGCTAGCTTTAGAATCCCGTTGATCTCTGCTACTGTTGGCTTTCCAAACTTGTTAGTTTATAACAAACTTGGTCTAATGAGCCTCTTCTATCTTTATTAGAGAAGGGATTTGGCATGAAATCTGGTTGCTCTCCCTGTACTACATGTATATACCCACACACCCCGCTTATTTTCTCTGAGAGAAATCTTAGGTGCTTACGTAAATGGGATGCACGGGCTGCTGGAAAAAAGGGTAAACATAGCGCTGGTGTGTGTTTTGGCTGCTAAGGATTGCATTGCCACTGTTGTTAATGTTGTTGTTGTGTCGTGTCGCTGTTAAACTGATGTGCTCTGCTCGTCTGTTCTATATGTAATAGTGCTCCATAGCGCAAAGCGCATTCATTTATCTACATCCTATGAAATTTTGTTAAGCAATATATGTCTATAGTCACTCATACTACTGACTGACTTAGAGGAGCAGTAGTGAAGGCTCAAAAGACCAGAATAATTCCCGTCTTGAAGCCAGTGAAAGCAGACTGTGTGCGTATATGGCTCGAGTGTGATTCCTTGACATGAAGAGAGAAAACTTGAGGAGTCGAGTATTTGCTGAAGTGTCCTTAGAAAATTTTAAGGGTTGCATGCTATAATGCTCCTTTCTTTTCTTTCATGTAGTATTTCTCGACTGGTAGATGTAATTTTTCTTGATGACAAGTCCACCGACTGCTATATGGACCAGCCTCCGTATATTCTGTATCATAGAAATATAAAAAATGATATATTGCATGTATGCACGGATTTTATAAGACATCGCAAGCCATAAACTTTTTTCTGGCGCTGACACCCCAATGTATTCTTAAGCTTATATGCAGTGTAGAAGCTTGAGTAAATATAATTTGTAATGAAGTAAAAAGCCTTGAAAGTTTATAAGTTTTAAATTTTAAAGGATCCTCTCTATTCGTTTGTTTTTCTCCTGACTTGAGCTATGTGGTGTAGGTTAGGTAGGTGTATTCAGTGTGTATTGGAATGTGTAGGTATCATACCATTGCACTCGTATGAAACGTGTTTTTACATTTAGTATTGCACCCATCTGGTATTTGGTTCACTATTGCCTATTCGCATGCATGTAAGAAAGAAAGTATTGCAACATTTTGCACGATTTCCCTTTCTCTCAAAAACTAAGGTGCTTACTTGGCTCGCTGAAGGAATGGGTAATGAGAACAGCAGTAAATTATAAACGAATGTATGCCCTAAGTAATATAATGCAATAAATGCATTCTTTAATCAAATAAAAATATACACGTGTCTTTATCAGTGCTTTATTTATATATAATCTACACTTAAGTACACACGTACATTCATATCAACAAAATTAACATCAAGTTTACATACCTATATATCTAGGTATATAATGGACGTAGAAAAAGGAATCTGGGAATGCATTGTACTTACAATTATTGTAAAAGTGAAAATGGTAATGGTAATAAATATGCAGAGTATTCATTGTATATTTGTACATAATCGGCTACTTGCTACATTAACACTCTCCACAACATATGTACGTAGGTATCTGACTTCAATGCGTGTTGGTTGTCGTCAGCCGGTCCTCGTGGACAGCTTTGTTTGGTGTAATATGGGAAGTGACAGTTGAATTGATCGGTTTCTTTTCCCTATTTTCGCCTATAACGATAATATCATTCTTTTTTCTCCTTGTGTTGGTGGTGGAAAAGATGGTGGATATGCAATAGCTATCAGATTCATGCAAAATACTAGATGAATAATAGAGAACTTTTTGTATTGTATGTTCGACTTTGATTTATAGGGCTTTTACTGTTTTGAAAACCTTTTTCGGTTGACTATGACTCTCTAAAAGAAAAGGGTTTTGGCTTGTGTTTAGTTACTAATGCATATGCGTATACCTTTGTATATTTCATAGATGGATTCTCATCTGCTTCCTCTTTCTCTTTTCCCAGCAAGGTTTCCATTCGATGTCTCCGGCATTGCATTTTTATTGTTACTTACTTTCACTTATTCATGGAATAGGAAACATATGGCAAAAAAGCATTGTAGAACTTCAAAATGGGTTTTTTCTACATCAAGATACTGTTGTTTTCCATTTCCTTTTTGATCACAAACACGCATTTTTCAATCAGGTGAAAGTTGACTTTCTTATATTATGGTTCCCATATTGTAGTACTCTGGCTTTTCAATGAAAGCATATTTATACGGGTGTATGCATTACTTTTCTCAATTCTCATTTAAAGGGTACTCATTAATTACAACAGGCGTTCTGATTTCCTATTTCTACCTATCACGCCCTTTTTATCTGAAAATTCAATATAAAGAATCCTACTCTTAATTGGAATGAACGCGATATGTAAGGATTTAAGGCACATTTCACTAAATCATGGTAATGGAATGACTTTTAGAGTGACAAGGTTGTCATCACTTTTTTGATGCGGGATTTGGAATCAGACTCTTTGTAACCGGACAATGCAATGTGTTGAGAATATATTTTCTTGTGACGTTAGTCTTTTTCTCTTGTCATCAGTTCAACCGTTGTTGTTGTTCATCTTTCTGAGTGAGGCGCACATGTATGTATCTTTCTGTAGATTTAGTAATAGTTGCTTGTATTTATTTGTACCGTTATTTTCATACACTTCCGTAGCAGCAAGAGCGAAAAGAGAGAAGAAAAGGCAAGGGGAGAATTAATGGATGACAGTGAGCACGAACACGTCGCATACATACGCACACGTGATGAAGGCAGATACCATGAAGTTTAGTTGACTTGGCATTTCAAAGCATTATGGTTTAGTGATCTTCAATCTAGGCTTGTTAATGCAATGCGTGCATGCTTCTAGTTCAGAATCAGGAATGGGAGAACTTAGATCACTCAAGAGTTACAGTGTGTGTTTCTCCAATATTAAATCTGAATCAAGCTCCGCTTGGTTCAGGGCATGTGGCGCTATCCATTATTGTTGGTGTACCTAAATTGTACAGTTTTATGCATATGTGCTTAAATGTATTTTTGAAATGCTTAACTATATTTGAAGCAAAAGAACTTGGGACATGTTCAGAAGTATTAGTTTGAGTAGAGGAATTAGTTGAGTAGAAATGAATGAATTATTAGGCTCATCGGTGGAACGTGCCTCAGTCGGAAAGGGTTGGCAGACATGTACATGAACTCTTTTTTATGCAGTAAGCCAACATGCATAGAAATCCCTCTCCAGTGTACTAAAATGTAATGATGTGCTGTGGTATTTTTGTAGATTATGAAAGAGCTGTGTGTTGGGTTTCTTTTTCTATCTTTTCATTTCGTGGCTTGCTCCAGTTTCATTTGTCGGCTGTACGCTTATTAGTAGCAAGGAATGGAATATATTGAAAAATAAATTACAGGATGTGTATTACTGTATATGTATATTGCTTAGTCAATTTAAAAGTGACTAGCATTACTACACGGCTCTAAGCAGTTCTGAGGCAAAGAAATCATGAATGTGTATGATCGGCAAACGGTACGGTATAGGATGTAAGTGGCAAGTTTGCATAGCGTTTTAAATGATTTACGTGTGTGTTATACGTATTTCAATATTATGCATATTTATATTTTGGTTTGATGACGTTAAAAAAGGTTCTTTAATCTGTTTTAATGTTTTGCCAACGGTGCCTTTGCTGGCAGTAAATTGGTCCCGTTTGGCTACAGCTTTTTCTACACGACTACCTACACCTACACGTATTTTGCATGAGGCATCTGTCTGCTTGAGTAATAATATGCAAATTTCCAATGAAATAAACTCCATTTTGCATGTCAACCACTCTTTACAGTTCAGGATGGGTAACAGATTGCTCGTAGTACTATATATAGAGCTTGTTGGATTTTCAGATTCTGAACAGTGACTATGGCTGGCTTGCTAGGTTTGTTTTGGATGTTTGATGATATCGCATCGCATGTGTAACTCACTCAGTGGCACTTGAGGAGCTAAGCTGGAGAGAAGGATAAATGTTTTAAATCACAGAGATGCTGGTATTGACGGGGGTGTATGAGGAGAGAGATCAGAGAATATAATATTTCAGGATTTGGATTGCTAGTTGGAGAATAAACCAGATTTTTTTCTTAGATTGAACTGTGGCTTCAGAACAGTCCTTCGAGTGTCTCCTGTAGAGGATGATGATATTTTGGTTGACTGAGCTGGAAATTTCGAAATCTTTTATCTAGAGACAACCGGGTATTTTTTATAGTAGAATATATATACCAGGCGTAGGTGTATGTATGATACTTTAAAGTAACAGACCAGTACACATAACGTTAAATATACTAATGTTGGCAGTGTTGTTGGAAGAAAACTGCAGTGGGAAGAGTAGAGATGGATGTATAAGCTGTTGGCATAATGATTTTCGTGAAGAGAGACGATATTTTGATGTTTGTGAATGCAAAAGGATGTGCAGACAAGAAGGTGATTGCAAAGACTGGCCAAGTGCACAAGCATCATCTATACGTTTCTAGTCAAGTAACAACAGGCTGACTGCGGAATGGCATGGGTCTATGATGACCGTAGTGGTAGAACTATGAAAAGATGTAAAATCTTAAGGGAATGGATAGCAAAAACAGAAAAAGGAGCTAGTCATTCATGGGAGTAGTTGCAGGAGTAGCAAGAAAGAACACTCAAAATACGAAATGGAACCATCAGAGCAAAAGATAGTAGGTCGTCGAGAGAGAAAAAAGCTATAATAAGAGATGAGGCATCAGCGACCCATTCATTCACGTATGCTCAATACTCTTCTGTCTACTTTTCCTAGTTTCCTTCACTCCACATCTACCGAGAAAGGGAAAAAAATGCACCAACACTACGACTTCCACTACCACTCCTCCACTGGCAATCTAGAATTTTTTCTGTTGAATCCAACAACTTGAGTGGAGTTGAGCTTTTTAGTCCAATTTTGGTAACGTCTGGAATTGCACCTCTGAGTCACATTTGTCAGTAGCTTAGGTTTATTTTCGTACGTGGAAAAGTTGTTTTGTTGGAAGCAAAAACACAAAAGTAAGCTGATGTGTGTGTAGCAAGCAACAGCAAAAGTTGCATCAAAACCATAGCTTATCCTTGGTTGCTGCCATGTTTATACATTACGAGGTTAAGTTGGTTCAGGCTAACGGCAGAAACATTCAGACTTTTATGCATCTCTGCTTGTTTTACAGGTTTAAGCCTTGTTGACTCCTTTCTATCTGTATCCCTTCTTACATGCATATATTTGCTCCTACTTCCCGGTTTTTCCCAAGTTGTTCAAATTCATATGCAATGTTTCCTTAACATTTCAACTTTTAACTTGAAAAGCTGTTAGTCTGTTATCTTTACGTTGAGTTGTGTGTCTTTTATATATTTACTTACGTTTACCATGCTTCTCCTTTTTACCTTGTTGTCTTGTTTCTCATTTTGAAACTGACGAAAAGCGTGTTTACTTCAGTCTTGTTTTGCTATTTTTCATGTCATTCTTGTTTCTTAAGTTGGTGTATATTGCGTCGACATTATGTTGCCTCTCTCTCGCTATTTTAGATCAGGAAACTGAGCTTTTTATTCGTGCCATTGAAATAATTATTTTTGCTTGAGTCTTTTTTCGTCAGATGGATGGAGATATACACAGCAAAATGGTGTGTTTCTTTAGACTTAGATATGGTAAATTGTAAGCACATATTGAAATTGCCAGGATAGTATTCAATGTATTTCATTGCATTTCACTTGTGATGTTGCACCACTACTTTAGTTTTCTTTTTTCATTGGTAATCTTGGCATGTTGTTAAGAAAAGCATGCTCTTAGTTCCTCTTGCCTTCTATCTTCTTCCTCCTTCTCTGATTTTGCTTTTTGTGTCACACCATCCGTATCCTTCTTCTCTGTTAATGAATACATGTATGTACATATGAAGTGTTATTCCTGCTTGACTTAAGTTGTACACATGTAGTACTAACTTAGGTATTCATTTGATCCAAGAGCTTAAGCTTAACTAAAAACCGGGATTTTAATAACAGAGATGCTAGACCAAGGGGTTTTTGGAAGAGATAACAAGTGAAATACTATTTTTGTAGTGAACAAATTTGTATTTCTTGATTCAGGAAAAACTAGTATATTTCTAAGCTTAACTCTTAAAGAACCTTAGCTTTAAGGCTGGACTAGCTTTTTTGTGATTTCTCTATATGTTACTATTTGTTAAGATGATGTACATGAAAGGATTGCCTTGAATATATTATTATTATTATTTCGGCATGTACATATGTAGCCTTTTAAATTTTGTCATATCTTGCACATAGTTTTTGTAGTATTAGAAAAAATAAAAATATGGAGGCTTGGGCCAAGAGAGCGAAGAGTTAGAATATAAAAGATGTGCAATATTGCTGTAAAATATTGCATCTCCTTTTTCTATCAGAAGTAAATGACCGACTAGCACTAACAACAATAACTGATAACTCCAATATTTTATGGCATATAGTTTATCCGACGAACAATAGAAAGAATTGATGCCGTTCGTTAGAGAGAGTCTATAGTTTTCAATAAAAACGCACACACTCGCTTATTTTAAAGGACTTCAGCTTAGTACAGCCGTTTTCTCCTATTTGGTTTATTTCATGGAATGCATGCAATTTCTCTTTCCTTATAGCAAGATATACCAGTTGACTTTTTGGTCGATTTTAAACCTGCTGCAAAGTTGTCTCTGTAAATAACATCCAGATAAATCGGAGTCCTTATTTTATTATACATAGTAGGCTACATACTTAACTCTACGATGTTATATTGATAAGTCGTACCAGGCTGTATAGAGTACCATGATATATGCATGTTGAGTAGCATGCTTTCCACCTTCAGTAGTGATACCGTTTTCTGATGCCCTTTTCCGACGTGCTACATAGGAAAAAAGTGATTTCCTGCCTCCCGTTTGCTAGCTTGTCTCATTACTGACAAACAGGGAGTTGAATGAAAAGTAGTGGAAGAGAAGAGAAAAAAGACTGATGCCATGCCACTGACACGGACTATAATGTAATACTTTTCTGTACTTTCGCTCCTAACTTATCGCTCAGGCTGGGCTGACTGTGAGTCCTTTCCGCTTACTCGTTACACTTACTGTTTGGCTTTATGTGCTAAGCCTTCTCTGTCACCATGAATCTAGGCAAGGCATGAGAAAAAATAAAACGATGTAATGTTATTTGCAATGGCAGTAGTAGCGGTGGTGAAAATAGTGTGGAAGAACATTTGACATTGCACACCATTGTCATCGTCATCATCATCTTCGTGATTGTTGTGAGCTGGCCAGAAGGCGAATTGTTTGGCTCATATTGGTAGCGAAAGGAGAAAATGAAATTTTGTTGTTCATACGCTTTATCCACTTCCATTTATATGCAAAAACGGCATGTAGGCATTTTTATACCTAAATGTAGTATCACCTACCGTTATGCTTTCGGCTGTACTATTGTACATGAAGCGCTTCTTGTTAGGAAAGAAGTAAAGGCGCTTGATGGTTGATGAGAATAGAATTGCATGTAATATGCTATTATATTTATGTTATGTAAAAGAAAAGTAGCCGGAGAGGAAAGAGTGAGATGACTGATGAACAAATTGTTCAAGCGGATGTTAAAATGTGTGGATATTATGTATTGTTCTTTATGTCTTCGTAATTTCATTGCTTTTTTTGGGTGCAACATAACATATAATAACACAGGCAGGAAACATGTGAAATGAGCGCTTGTCTCTTAAGGGAATAATGGGTATAGTAGTAATAGAGCATTTTCATAGCGTTTCTTAATGTAGAGAATTGACGGGAAAATTCATTTCCTTCCCCCTGCCACTGCAACGTTGTTGCATTCTCGGAAGCTACGTGATATGGGTGTTTGTGTTATGATAGTGTAAACTGGTTTGAAATAGTAGTCTAGTAAGAAATGCCATTCTTGATTACGGTTTTTAAAGCTAGTGTATGCATATATACAGGTACTATATGTATGTATGAGTTCCAACCAACTTCTTCACTAATTCGTTAATTCCTATTCTTTGTTGAATGTGAGAGAAGGTGCTTAAAATTGCTCCTCTCACATCTTTGTTGCCACTTTTGGGTGTTCAGCTAATGAGCACTCGTTTTAATTATGAAAGGAAAAAGGTTCTTTGCCTCTTAAATGTGCTCCCTCATGTTCTTTATCCATGTCTTTTTCCTTGGAACGATGAAATGAAACATCTTGAAGTATTTTGTCTTATAATAGAAGGAAGGTCTGACGGCAAAAGTTTAATTCACTCGTTTCGTTTTGGGGATGAGACTGGTAGAACGATCATAAAAATGATAATGGGAATAAATAAATGTCATCAGGTTTCATCTTTGTGAAGAAGATCAGGTATAACGATAGGAAGACGTTGTTGGTACACTTTACAAAGATGTGAGACCAAATGTTCCATTTTCCAGTTTACTTCGCTTTACGATTCAGAAAATGGTTAAGTGTACAGTTGTACCCATACATACCTAATCATAATTATTATAATGACCCATCCTCATCGACCAGCACAACAATTGTTGTTCTCGACCGAATTGCTCAAGACGACATTTGTACAATATTAAGACGACAATATTAAGTGTTTTACTTGCAAAATAATCGTTCAGCTTTATAGGAAGATATGTCTAAAACACGTAAAATCAATTTGTTTTCTTATGAAACTGGTAATTGTTCTGTCCTACTAATTATTTATACTATTACTTACTGATATTAAAGCTTGCATATCATTGGTTGCAAACAAGTAGAACAATTTGTACTTTGTAGTTGCACAGAAGTAAGAGAAAGGCCTTGCTGATTTTCTAAAAAGTGTGTAAGATGCAGAGTGTGGAAGATTTTTAGTAATACTGCTGGTTGCTCTGAATTTTATATGATTCTTGATTTTCAGAAGCTCTTTAGCTTTCACCATAGAAAGGTTTCTAATACATAGAAACGAAACTACGTTTTCTGGACACATGGTACAGATTACAGAGACGATGTGAAGTGGGATGCATGTTGAATGCTACTAAATAAATCAGAAAGAGTTTGCTATATTAAACATCGCAAGGAGCAATAAAAAGCTGTTTAGGACCTTAGGTTGACTTGCTGTAATAAATTATTGAACTTGTAAAGAGAAAGTGTCCTATGGACCGAGTCATTTTTACTCTAGTAGAAACGCATTTTAAAAAGAAAATGATTTAGCATGCACACGTAAATTTATAATATTTTTCCTTGGGTAAAAATAAGATGTAACAAACTGGTTACAGCTTTTGCATCAACTGAAAGAAAGTAAAAGAAACTTTTTTATTACTTTTCAGGCATAGTTAGGAATAATAATAACTGATGCTTGGACATATTAGGAGTGCACAACAACTGATCTTGATGAGTATTCATATCACATCCTTTGTATCTCTTTTACATGAAAAGTTTACATAATGCTCATCAGGCACACTTGGCGCTCTCGTTTAGATTATACATTTCATTTTTATTTAAACAGATATATTTCATGAGAATGAATAATTTATTTGGAAATTTCAGTGCAATGCGGATCCTGTTGCAAAAACTGCCTCGAGCTTGGATGGTGGATGAGAAGAAAGATGATGGGTATACCGCACTCCATCTTGCCGCTTTGAACAATCATGTTGAGGTAAATGAAAACTGATTGCCTAATTTTTTTTGTTCATGCATGCATGCATATGTATATGTTACTTATATTTATGACTGCAGAGTATTGCTCATGTATTTATTTACTGTTTATATGTGCCTACAGACTATATGCTTTTAATCTCTCTCCCTGCTTACTTACACTTTGAAAAACTCCTACACTGTTTTCTCCCTTCAAGATGGCAAACTATTAATTATTGACGATGTCTAAGACTATAGTTTGAAGAGCTATTTTAATGCAGTCGTTAGTTCTTTGTTACTTTTGCACATGGAATTTCTTATGTTTTCATTGCTCCAACTCCAACCAGACTCAACTTTATATCATGAGTTGATGTTGGTAGGTTCTGAAATAAAATACATGTACGGAAAACGTATGTGAGCCTAAGATGAAGTTGCTTTCGATTAAAATTTCTAGTAAACTTGTTTACCTAAATTTAAGCTTATATTCGTTTTAAGATTGTGGTTCACGCACAAAAATATAGTTTAAATGATTGGTGTGTACTGTTTTATTTGAATTTAGTTGGAATCTCACTTATGAAAGATGACTATAGTGAAATTGACTTCCGTTAATTTAAAAATTAACGGAAGTGCTTATTATAGGCAACAAGACATCATCACATGAGTATTGAATTAAAAAGGCTGACAAAATACATTAACGAAGGTTTGATGGGAAAAAGCACGTGCATGTGGGAACCAACGGTTAGCAAAATAAATCGGATAGATCCCGCAGGGACTCATACATTATCTACATATCTCCAAGTTTTCCGTAGCATGAAAACAACAACGTGTTGGGTTTGAAATTTTTAGCGTCTTTCATTCCTTCGTTATATATTTGTATGTCGGGTGTGTGAATTTAAAGATTTGTGATATATTAGTCTCACCTGTTTTGTTTTAGTTTTAAGCTGAAATGCGTCTCTCCTCCTTCGAAAGCATTTTGTTTTTTAAGCGGCTTTTATGTTTCTTTCTGCTTTTTGTCTTTGAAGTGCCTCTGGAAATCCAAACCACGAGTCAGTTAGCTCTTCTTCTAGAGGATCGGAAAGGAGCACTAAAGTGAAGTTCTACTTTATAGTACTACAATGCAATACTTGTACCTTATAACAAGAGCTTGGCATGAAAAAATTCTCAAGAAGAGAAAATAAATTGTTCAGCTCTAGGAAGGAATAAGAAGATAGGAAAATACCGATTGGAATCAGAAAGCGTAAAGTTTGCCATTCATTTTGAGAATGGCATGCATGCATGCATGGCAGAATGTTTCTGTGATGGTATGGGATGGTAAATGATGGCGTGGTATTGGTAATGCTGAGACATCAAGATTCATATATGATATGCATATAACATTACGCAGACTACCGTTAATGGTCCAAAAGTTATTCCTACGGGGCACTTTTTTCTCCTGTTGTTTCCCGTACTCAGCACTTTGTGAGCTAACATGGATGACAATTTAGGGCAAAGTCAACATTGAACTGTACTTACAAAATATATTGTCTGCTCATACACTCAGTCACTTTATGGAGTGTAATAATATATAGATTATGTATGTATTACATTCCTATAGTTTTAGGTAAAGGAGAAAAGTATAGGATATAATTCTATCCAATTCCTTTCTTTCCCAGAAGATGATTTGTTATTGAAAAACTGAGAAAGAATCCACATATGCTTTTCACCCTTTAAGAAGTTTGTACACCCTCTTTGCCTTGCTTCTACGGTGGTGAGAATGAATGTGCTCATATAAGAAAACGATTTTGGTGGAGAAAAGGAGTGAGTAGGTGAGTAAGTTAGCAAAAGCCTTAAGTTTGTTGGTAATTTACGATTTGATGAAAATATCGGGAATATGTTTACAAAAGGAAAATAAAGGTTAAGTTAAGAATAGGAGGACAACGTTTGTATAAGGAAACTGTTATGTATACTTGGGAATATATACTTTAGCCTTCCTTACTGAGCCTTTTGAGCTTTCCTCTTTCAGAAAACACGAGCTTTTATTATTATATGTGAATTTAAGAGGTGGAATTGTTTCAAAATATTCAGAGTAGCAGTGTCCTCCCTTCTGCCAACATTATGGAGAATTTATAGATATGCCTTTTCATTATGTACCTTGAGAATGTACTTTACATCTATACCAAACTCGTTCTCAGGTCTGAAGTAGAGAATGCACTGTATGTACATTATATTCAAACATTATAACATCTAAACTCTTCAAAAGTATTTTCCAGAAGAGAATAAAAGTACTAGTGAGTAACCAAATTTATTTGTTGGTACAATTTATGCGATAATTTATGGCTCACGTCGGTTTTAGTGGCTGCTGGCATGTATCCCTCTGAGATACTACTATATCGAGAGAAAAACCTCCTCCTTAGTTTAAGTAAACGTAGTGTGTATATTAATAGAAGTATGGGCTTTAAGACTATATTTAAAATAAAGAAAGTGATACTTACAGTGAGATTTGTATGAGCCCTGTGTTAACTTGCATTATTGCCATCACTTTTTTGTGTGATATATGTATAGGTATGTATGTACACACGTGGATTTTGTTTGTATGTGCTTCTTTGTTGCAGAATAGTTCACAACTTTTTAAGTCTTACATACCCATACCCATCACCCCTTTTAGTACCGATGTATATAGGTTTGCTTTTGTAGAAGAAATTTCTAAGCTCCTGAAAAAGTCAAATGAAGTGAAGGAGTAAATACCGGAAATGTAAACGCTTGAACATTATTTTACTAGGTAAATGCCTATCATCACACGTTTTGAACATTATCAGACATGAACGAATCTATGAGACAATGAATGAAAAATTGAATGTATTCATAGCATAAGACTTATTGTTTAACCCAGTCATTCATTCTCTTTTTACCACAGAAGCCAGCCATAACGAGTGAGCAAATAACAATACTTTTATTTGTTCTAAAAATACTAAATAGAAACCTCAATGACAATGAGTACCATTTAAACAATAAATGAGCATTTTCTTCTCGGAAGTATATAGATACGTACTGAAAACTTTGGAAAGAAATAGATATCGATAGTAGACATGGTAGTTAGTGGATAAGTACTTGGAATGCGAAGAAATAAATTGATTGGACTGGGGAGCAACCAAAGAACTAATTTGGTAATCGATGAATTAAAGGAAAATTGAATAAATGTTAAATGTCAATAGAGGTTAGTGAGTGAGATGAATTACGCCAGATGAATCATGGGATGATGTTGGCTTATGCTCTTTAGTCGTGTGTGATCCATATAAGACTAGTCTTCTTAGCTCCACGTAATTTGGTAGACTAAGTACATGTATGTACATACAATAATGCTTGAAATTGCGTTGGTGTAACATAGCTTGAGTTGTTATTATTGCTCTCATGGCCCAGCCTGTCTCTTCTGTCTTCCTTTGTTTCTCTTGCAGTGTATGGATGGGGCATGGATAGAATGAAACACGAGGAATTGAAGAAGAGAGAGAGAAAGAGACGAGGAGAATGAAATTGTATGTGCTTTGCAAGTAAATGGAGATCCAGTTTGTGGTTAGTGCTTGCGTTGCTGCTGATTCTGCTTCTGTCGCTGGTGCTGTTGGTTTGGGTGGGTTTGCTTGGTTGACTGTTAGGATTTTGGTAGGTTCTCTTTTGCGGCTGCTTTCACTAATGCTATTAATGATTACGCGGTGATAGTTCCAGACTATAATATAAAAAAATGTTGGTCGTAACGTAGTAGTAATGTGGAAGAGCAGTTTAGTTTAGTACATTTCACATGATGAGACGCAACGTAGCACATACGCACGCTAATGTACATATAACATGGCTACGTAGTTGGCCAACTTGTGTAATATGAGGAAAGAAACACTTGGAGTGTTCAATTTACGCTATAATATTTCACTGGGTTGGGCCTGCCTGGGCCCGTCTGTGGATACTAGGAAAAAATGTTGTGGTGGGATGAGGTAACTACGATGATTATGATCACGACCGTCCTCAAAATGATGATAATGGTGGCGCTGTATGGCTGATAAAAAATAAGGTGGAATAGCCATACAACAGAAACACAAGGACGGGGACAATTTTTAAGCAACGGTGCCGTTTCATTGTCATTGGATTGTTCGGTTAACGTTTCTTTACATCTTCCCAATGTAACATCCTTTCATCGCCACTACCGTAATATTCACCCCTTTCCCAAGAATGCTGCAGAAAAATTAGGAGAGTGATAGTAGATAGAACAAAAAACAACATTATGCGGCTAATGAATAACCATATGTACTTTCACTAAAGACATCATGTTTGTTCTATGAATTTCATGTGGCAAAGTTAGAATCACGAATAATAATGTACATATGTACTTTGAAAGAAAATGAATCAAAATTCAAAGCATATTTGGTGTTTCAAACGTACTACGTATGGTTGTAAAGGAAGAGAGAGAGGAAATGCTAATTTATAGTTGAATGATGGAAAGCTCTCTGTCATATACATAATTTTGTTGATATGAAGTGTCAGGAAATTAATGAATCAAAAGGGAAAATGTGGATATGACTGGATTTTGTGTGCTTGGTCTTGAGTGAAGTTTCGTGACAAATGATCAAGTTAGCCAGTGGAAATTAGAGTTCAGGGTTCTTTACTTAATAGCTCGTTCTCTGCTTTGCCCTTGTTCTTACTCACTTGGTTCAAGTTTTTGCTTTTCTGGCTTTTAAAATTTTTTAGTTACTGTGTGGTGTAGTTATACATATACATACCTATGATGCACTAGCATAGCAAAACTGACAGGGATGGATGACGTGGATATGTTGGTGTACATATGTATCAATAAATGAGAGTTAGACTGAATGACTGAGCTTTCCCTTATATTTCTTTTCATTACTTTTTCCTTTCTACTTTGTACTGCTTACTAGTATTATATGCCCTGAAGAAGGTGCAGCAGCCTAGCTTTTTTTCTTGAGTCTTTTGCCACACTCCGCGTAAACGTTACAGTATGGATCCGGTAATAGTTATGGCCATTTATTGGGCTTACAGCCTTTCTGGTCTTTCATCAACTTAACTGGATATATTGATGTTTGTTCATATTGCTTACTTTTTTTCTTTGTATGTGTACAGGTTGCGGAGCTGTTGGTTCGCGAAGGGTCAGCCAACTTGGATCTACAAAACATTAATTTGCAGACGGCTCTGCATTTGGCTGTGGAACGCCAGCATGCACAGATAGTTCGGGTAAGTATAAGCCTCTTTTTTCCTTCCTTTGATTTATTGCACGTTCGATTTATCTATTTGAGACTTTAGCGGAACCTTCTTTTTCCCACTGCCTGGTCACTATACTCTATAAATACAACAGTGGGAGATTATAAATCCATATAAAATGCTATAAAAGGGTTTTTGTTGATGCTACTACATATTACTTCTTTATTGCTGAGATTGGTTAGCTTTTTGAAATCAGACCGAGTCAGGAGAAAGTTATATGCAGTGGCTAAATGTGTTCCAAAAATGGTATGGTGCTTGCGGGAAATGAAAAAGAACTGTGGTATTCATTCCTCCAAATTGTACTAGCGAGCAAAGCGGGTACCGGGTATAATTGAAGTATTGGTAAGCTTTTTGAATGGATATAAATGTGGGCGTTTTGCAAGTTGTTAGAAGAGAAATCATCATTTTCTTTGTGATCAAACAAATAGAAAACAGAGAATGGGAGTATGGTAAACGGCAAAATTGTTAATATTATGTGATATAACTCAAGTAAAACGGTACTTTCACTGCTTTTTATATGTATGTGCATACTTCATCCCTAATGTGTATTAAGGTATATCAATAATATCTTAGGTTGGTGTTTATACATAATAATGCTCTCTTGCTGGTAGTAAACACACGCTCACCTAGTACATTCACATTGTGCATGTAATTTCCAATATGATGATGTGTTTAATATAGAATGTACTTATCATTGAATGTGTATCTGTCCTTTGTATTTTTATTATTATTGTATTAGTATATGGGTATTTAATAGCGCTAAAATGTTTTTGGGAAGTACTTTGGGGAAAGGAATAATAATAGAAAGCATATTATGATGAATGCATAAATTAGGTCCATTTACAGGGTTGAAAATACAATTAAATGCTTCTGTTTCTATATGAAAAGCCTGACTGCTCCCTGCCTCTGGCATATCTCTCTCTCCTTTCTTTTCTCTCTTCCTGACTTCATTCAAAAGGATTTAGCACGAACAAAAACTAATGGAATGAAATGGGGACACTACATACTCTTGTTACTGTATGAATATGCATATTTAGCACAGTTTGTTGGAGTATAATACTGCAAAAAGTACAAAAAATGAGTGAAACATGACTTAAAGTGAAAAGTAAAATGTGACTAATGTGAATTGTATGAGCCCCTCAGCATTCTGTCATTAAAATTTGTGTAAATGTATGAGTGAATTTTAAACGTGTTTATATTTTACTTCGATTGTGCCAAGGAGAGCAGTGAGGAGAAGCTTCTGGTAATATGGTACTGGTACTACCAACTGAAGCGGACTCAGCTTTAGTTTTGCTGTCGCATACCGTTTTCGTTCAAGAAAATTATACACTATCGTATGGCAAAACTGTGCTTGCTCCCTTTCCGTATTTCTATCTGGCTGACTGATATTATGCTCAATGAAAGTTGATATGTTGACAACAGATGAATGCGAGGGTGAAGTAAATGAGATGGCTTAACTCGATGATTGTAGTGTTGGAAGGGAGAGATACGGAATGTACGTATAGAAGTAGTTATAAGTTATATGTATCTGTAATGAGATTTCATGTTGTTAGTGAATCGTTTAGGTTATACATATACGTAAGTTATCACTTCCTATTCTGCCAGAAAGACGAAGAAAGGGATGTATTAAGGCTGCGGTCTTTGAATGCAGTCTGGTGAGATGTTTGCAATGGGTTGTTGATTGCTGTATGAGATGCATGCACTTTCTCTGTTACATACGTATATGTATATATATATATGTCATACTACATCAGGATCATGATGCGTATAGGTTAAAGAACTAGTAGCTGAGATGTGGCGAGAGAAAAAGAAACTATCATCTTCGTCATCTAAATTGTAGAAACTGCTCAGATAGCATCAAGCATATAGTTTGTAGTCGAAGTTGGATGAATGAATGAGTGAAAGCGTACGGTGAAAGTGGAATAATAATAAAGAGGTAACAACGAACGAGAGGATATAGAGTTTGCGGTCGGGATGCAAAGCAGTATTTGTGGTTTTTCGGGTATAGCGCGGCGTTTTCTCTCTGACGCTACTGCTTTTCCTAGATGGTGATAATTTTGGCTGACTCGTGTATTACACAATTTTGATCCTCGTCAGCAGAAGGCAAAAAATATATGTACATCTCATATTATTATATGTGCTTTTATAATGGAGATGTAAAACAGAACCTTGAACGTCGCATGGACCTAGATTGTTGGAGAATACCAGGTAAAATCGGGCTTGTAGCTTGTTTGGGGAAGAAGAAAAGTTTATGTTCTGTTTAATCTGACTTTTGCTGCCTGATCCGCACTGTACCCGGCCAAAATATAGCGTAAAGGTAAAATAGAGTAGAAATTGTGTGAACAGAATTTTCTCTCGTAAATGATAATAATTCAGAAATAGCTATTTTCAAGCTTGTTACTACAGGGTAGCCGTAAAAAAGAGGACCTTCAAGTAAAAAGTCCAATTTTTGGGCCTGGGGAAGTTTGTGGTTAAGAAACCTATGTAATCTTCTTTGAAAACTTGGATAGTGTAAAAATCTTTCATACATGTGTGCATGTACTTTTATGTTGTAGTTTATTTACATACATTAAGGTTTTCTTAGTTCCTTATCAGTATGTGTAATATCTAGTGTGCATATTACAGGCGTATGTATGTATGTATACTATGTTAGGTATGAAGTCATCATCATCCACTTCTTAATCTTTTGCCATCATAGGTCTCTTTATATTCTGTTGTGTGGAATAATAATCCTATTCATGGGGCTTCCTTTTCCTTCCTGTTCTTTATCCGTGGACTGGCCTGTTTTTTATTTATGTATTTATTATTAAATTCGTTTTTTCTATCTGAAGAGCTTAAGTTGTGTCAGAGTACATCTTGGAACGCAGCAGTGTAATTATTACAACCACGATGACTTTTGTGTCTTTTCGTCATCCACAACCCCGGGCTGCATTAATATTTTACTTTACAACATCATAAAAATATTGTTTGATGCATATTGTTTATCTTCACGTATTTTACTGAGGTTTTTATGTAATGCACGTTTTGTCATCGTACTACTTACTTGTAATGTGAATTTTTATCGGATAGTCTACTGTGAAAGTGGGAGAAAGTTTTGAGTTGCATTTGTAGTGTCGTTTTGTCCATTGAAAGAAAAGTAGAAAGGAAAGTAGTAGTTATTGAGGCTATTTTGTAGTTATTGTGATTGAACGAATGAAGAGCAAGTCAACGTTTTTAGTGCCTTTCTCGGTAAAAGCAAACATCTGAAAAAAGTAAGAGGACGTTTCAACTCAAAAACTAGTGTATATTATTGAAGCACATTACATGAGTTTGTAACGGTGGCAGTGGTGTGATATTAAAAGCGGCGATGTTATGTTTTCGTGTTACTTAAATACATGTCTGTATGGACTTAAATAGATCCCTGCTGGTGCTTTTCAACTTTTAACGACTCAACTCACTCGTTTCTCCGGCTGCACATTTCTTCTTCTTTTTATTCCCCCGCTCCATTATAGCAAACTTGATGTGATCTTACATGCTCAGAGGAAGACTATGTATAATTTTGTATATTGTTAGTGAAGAAAGGAGGACTAGCCGGTGCGCGGTGATCGTTGGTTGGTGACGACGGTATAGTGGTGATGAAAACAAAGTTTAAGTAGCATCAGCAAGCAAGGCATACAAGATGTAGAAAAAGGGGTAGCAATATTATCATTATGGTTATATGGGGAATTTTATATTATTATTACTATATATATTTAAGATTTTTACGGTTGCAGGTCTACTACTTATCTTATTTTTTGGTATGTGTGCATATACGTATGTACATTAGTTTTAAGGAGTTTTCGTTTTTTCTAGACTCACATCATCCAAAAATGCTTCTTATTACTTTCATACACACAAACATTTTCTACTTTCTTTTTTATGTATCATTTGTTAAGAAAATTTAAGAGGAAAGTTTATATGCATACTGTACTTATGTTTACTCTTAAGTGGGAACGTTAAAAAGTCAGTAGCTTTTGAGAGAAAAAAGAAAGCAATATTTAGGGAGAAAATACTGAAATATTCATAAAATTGTTTAGCCAAGCCAAAAACGAGATAAGCCAAGTACATTACTTTTTTATATGGGCATACAAACAGTTGACTGTTGCAACTGACTAATAATAATAATAAGATTAATGTTACTCTTCATCACTCACTGATAGCTGATTTTTTTATCACACAAACACATAAGTACGTAAGAAACGACGGAAAGATTGTGTGAGTTGCTGAGCCATCATTATCTTTAATCCAATATTAATTTTCCTTACTGGCCAAACATTTTTTTTATTTGACGATTTGGAATGAAGTGTAAAAATAGTAAAAATATAATGGGAGTTAGCACGAAAGTTATAGATAGTATTACACTTTGGAATGTTAGATACAAATTCCTATGATAACCCAATGATACTCTTTTTGTACACATTACATCTTTTTTTCTCTTCTCGTGCAAAGTATTATTATGTTGATCCGTTTCCTGTCAACCTTCTTCCTTTTCTTGACGTGAACGAGCGCTCACACAAAGAAAAATCGGTGAGGATGCGTGATACATCGTGTATGGGTACCAAAAGGGTTATGCATGTTTAGGAAAAGTGATTTAGTTTTTGAAGACAGAAAGAAAATTATATTTTAAGACCCGTCTTTCAACAACTACTTCTCTTTGTTGGCACTCCATGTATTCTGGTGGTTATATGCAATACGATGAATATCAAACTGACTCTTATGTAAGAAAGTCTTCATATAAATACCGTTATAAAGTAATATTCGAAAAATAATGTAGTAAAATACGAGAAATGAGCACCCATTATATGGTCGTATGTATTCACATTGATTGTGACAGTTGTACAATTCTATGTACATAAGCGGGTTTGTTTGCACTGCTGTATATACCTAACATTTTATGTAGCAAAAAGACGAATACACATGGGAATAGGACGCTAATACTACGGCAGCTTTTGGTCTCATTCCTAAATAGTTTGATTCTGATTCTTCTCTGTTTCTATTATATAATGCACATTATGGGATATTACGTTGTTTGAGGACGTCTCTCTAAGGAGAAAAGGCAACTTGATCTGACTAATGGAATTACATCGTATGCAAAGAGAGTGAGAAAAACGACAAAAGAAGGAAAAGTTACTTGGCAAAAATCGCTTTTCTCTCGGCTCGCATCTTATATTTCTTTTATTCTAGTGTGGTGGTGAAGTCAGAAGTTTGTGTCATGATCATCATCAGTTGCATTTCTGTAAACGATGTGGGTAGCTTCCTGTGTTTATATGTATACCTATATTTGTTTAAGGATGTCTGCTTGTCCCTCTGCTGAAATGTTGGCGTTTGCTTTAATGACCTCTCTCAGCATCTTTCTCGAGCTAAAGATATTTTGATACAAAGAATGAAACTGGAGCTGATGATGATAATGACGATGATGACTGTTGGACTTAATTGAGTAGGTCTTTTTTTATTTATTGGGAAATGATGCGATCTTTAGTGTAGGTTTGGTTTTGTAGAATTCTTTAGATGCATATGGGAACATGTTAATTGATATGTTAACCTTTGCTATAAAAGTGTGCGAATCGGTGTCATACAATAGCCAATCGTACATAATTTGGATCTCTTTTTAGTATGCAATTTTTTGTGTAGCCAATTAGGAAAAACTGCGGAATCACAATATTATTCTAAGAACTGTTGAAATGTTAGAAACCAAATACCAATGCATACATACATTTGTAATGCGTAAGAGCAATAGATGCCAGATATATCTATGATATATGCATGAAAAGAAAATGAAACGAAATGATGGGGCGGTATAGTGATTATGCCCGCCCAACCGTCAAGATCTTTATTGCTTTTCCTGAAAGTTATGTTGTATTAGAGGAGTGAATGAAGAAAAAGGGAGGAAATATAAAAAACTGCAATCCAAATGCAAGCAAAATAAATCGTTACTAGCAAACTAGGAAACCGTTTCGCACCGTGTCTTACTTAAATGGAAAGGCTCAGTCGCAGTATTTACCAAAATTTTAGTGACGTAAGCCTATATGTAATAGTATATAAAAAATTTCAACACTGGCGGCTTACGCGTTTTTGAGTTATGCAGATTACAGACAGACAAATAGACAACAGTAGTGAAAGCATAAACTTTCCCTTAATGTTATATGAAAGAAAAAGTGAGAGAGAAAGGGAATGATCGTAAAATTCTGCTCTTGTGACCCTTCCGTTCCGTTTGTCCTAACAAGAGTGAGCCGTTGTAAATAAATGGGAATTTATATTAGTCTAATACAAAAAAAAAAAAAAAGTTGATTCGTAACTCTTGTCAGTCAGGACAGGCTATGGCATACGCAAACGTTTTATAATAATGCATCACCGTATGTGAACGTTGTACATGGCAAAGAACTACTATGTATGTGTATGCATTTAATAGATTCTAAGAATTTCCAGCCACTAAACTAACTCTGAAGCAAGTGTATTAGTTTTTTTCTCGTTTACTTCACTTTACTTTTTTAGCGTTTACTCACACAATCACACATTTTATTCCGCCTGTATTGAATCAGTGAATTGCGTGAGAAGTAACGGTGATGATGATGGTGATGATGATCATGGAACGGCGAGGACAATTTGACTTTTTATATGCTCAACGTGTTATATTTTTTCCTTTCTTTCCATTTTCTTTGTCGCCTCGCCAAAAGTTTATCATTGGATTGGGTCCGGCTGCATCGGATAGGAAATCCTCGGCTTCCATTGCTATATTCTTGGCGGCCAATGGTGCTGATATGACGATTCGGAATAAGAAGTCCCAATGTGCACTTGATCTTTGTCCGGGTAAGTTTTCGATTTCTTCTTTAACAAAGTTAATATTATTGACAGGCCAAGAAAAAGGAGTGGGAATGTTGCCCTAAAAATTCATCTAGTTTTTGATTTTAACTAAGTGGTTGGATATTTTGTCTTATTAAATTTTTCTACTATAATTTCTTTCCAGATCCTAATTTGTGCCGTGCCCTTCAACAGTCTCGTAACGAACAGAGTTCCACGTAAGGCTTGATTTTGACTTGATTTCATAAAACTTAGCAAAACACATGTGACATTTTGTTTGGGCATGAAACGGTAAAGAAAAAGTTACATCACGAACAAGAGAAAAGAAAAGACCACGAGAAAAAGAAAAACGGAATGCTTTTAGCTTAGCTTTCCCCTGCTTATATATAAAGCGATGTCTTTAACTGCGCTATTTCAGCTTACCCACTGCTAGCTACTATTATTACCCTCTATCCGTCACAAAGTCACCATCCCATCTCATTTCATTTCATTGCATCATGTATGAAATCATGTTATATGAAAGGCATGAAAAAAGGGATGGACACATTGTACTACTTTCTGTCCCTCTCTCTACCTCTTGATCGTGAATCTATAGTATAAAGCTGTATAATACGCGCTGATTTCCTAAAGACTATACGTATATACTACTTTCACTTTTCTTGACTTGTTTCCTTACATATTCTTCCTGGTCTTTCATCCGTGGACATGGTACGTTCACAACTATTTTTCCATCAAACTTTCTCTCTTTAAGACCAAGCTTTTTCCATTTTTCTCGTCTTCCATATTTCCAGCTTCATGCTAGTTTTTCCCTTTCTCTCCCACTCCAGACAGAATGTAGAGTTTAGAAGTTAGTTTTTTCCTTGTCTGTTTTCGTTTTTACTTATAGTTGCTTTATGCCGGTCAGGCACACATGCGGGTGGACGTTTGAGTGTTTATACGATTTTGCCGATGGTGATAGTAATGGGGGTACGTACGACCGTGATCAGTTTTTCTCCGCATACTCTCTCTCTCAACTTCTACATACAAGTCTAGCACCTTATATTTATGCTGACTAGTTGAGCTCAAAGTTGGGATGAAAATGGAAATACGTGTAGCAGAACTAGAGCTTCAGGATTCTGCGGGACTTTTTCCTCTTCCTGAAGATGATCTACATATGAATAGAGGCGTATATGTAGCTAAAATAGTAGTTTGAACGTGTAGCTGTCTGTCTGTCTTATTTTTATCCGGTATGAGGAAGCAACTTTCTTGTGTATGTATAAGGTGCTGGCAACCATCGTTTCATAGTTTAGTTTGCAATGAATGCATGTATTTTTCCTGGTTTTACGCTACTCTTCTTATGTTTCTTAAGCTTTTGGTTAGACATATTCCAGTATACAGCAGGAGAATACAGGAGTGAAAGTAGAAAGCAGAGAGAAAGGAGAAGACAGGGGTTGAGGAGAATTGAAGTGGAGCGTAAAAGAGGAGAATAGTTTTTACTTTTTATGGGGCTATCTGTCTTCTTTCCTCTTCTATTCTCTTGATGAATTATTTTATTTCACGTTTGTTCTCTCCTCTTCTTCTCTACTTTCCTTCTTTTACCCGTATGCTTACATAGTGTATATGGAGTCTAACTTGGTGTATTCTAATACCGGAGTATGTACAAGGTACGTGAGGCTACGAAAATAAATGAAACGCTTTTTCTTTCTATTGCCACCAAAGGCTTCTTATTTTTTCCTATTTGAGTCAAGTTGAACTGGTAGAGGTATTTTGGGTGAAGCTGAAGCTTATAAGTACAACATATACAGTTTCTCGCCTAGTGTCTCTTCCTTCCTTCCTATTTTTATCTAAGGTCTCTTCGAGACGAAGTTGGGCTCTACAGAACTGTACATAATATTTCTATGCATGCTTTCTCAAGAAAATTGTATTTTGGTGCTGTATGTGAGTATGTGTTACAAAGCCATTTCCGTTTTTCACCGTTTACATCCCCTAATTCGTATGAATATATATGTGCTTGCATACATACGTATTATTTTTTTCGTTTTCCGTCTGATGTATTATTAGTAGGGTAAAAGGCAAAAGTTGAAATTTTTGTCACATTTAATGCATATATCACCTCTTTTTATTTCCTCACTCGGCTTATGTTCTGCATTATACTGTGTCATAAATATTATCAAAGTTTTCTCTGCTTTTGGCGGCTGTACAATGATAGGACTGTACAGGGAAAGATGTATGCATGTATGTATAATACATATACTTACTTTCTTCTTATGTTTAAACTTGGAAAGTACTTCTTTTCTACTACTATGCTGATGTGTTGATCTGAATGAAATATGGATGAATGGTGGTCCAAACGAATGAGATAATGGGATGCTAAAAGTATAATACGACTCGGAGTTGTTGAAAGTAATGTGATAATAGAGTAAAATGTTTTTTGTTGCCCTGCCCTTTGTGTGTATGTGATATTATTATGATATTTGTGCTTGCCCTGCTGCCGCTGTTTTTGTGATGATATGGCTATTTTGTCTTTCCTTTCTACAAAAGTAAGCTTTCTAAATAAGACATGCTTACAACAGTACAAAGTAGAAATATCTTACTCTTGTTATGTCTTTCTTTCATACAATATCTTTTCCAAATACAATAATGTTCACATTGTTGAAAGTAAGCTCTTTTGATAACGATGTAGAAAGAGAAATTCATTTTCTTACTTTTTTTATCTTGTCGGATTGCTATACTTTTAGGCATCAGACTGAAGGTGGAGCAGGAACAGCCCAGAGTCCAACACCGAGTCTGGATCCAAGCGAAGCTGGAGACGAATGTATGGTATGCTCGGATGCTCCGAGAGAAGTCATTTTTGGACCTTGTGGACATTGTGTGACTTGCGAGCAGTGTGGGTCAAGGGTTAAGAAATGCTTGCTATGTCGCTCTCCGGTTGTAAACCGGTCTAAAGTAAGTCTAGCAAGAATCAGAATAGTTTGATGAATAACATGTAAGGCAAGCAGGTACCTAGATAAGCAATACGTTTTTGATTCGCTATATATGTATTATGACTTTTTATGTATATAAAGTTAAGCATGTACGTGAGTTATTATTAAACCGTCGTGTCTGTCGAGTATGAAAAATGGAGGAAAATATGCTTGTCAGAGAAAATTTTAATTTTGCGTGTGGCACACACGCTCAAGTAAAGAAAATAATGATGATAAATATATTACTCTCTTGATGTTTCCAGATTGAAGAATGTTTGGTATGCTCTGATCAAAGAGCATCTATCGTGTTCAAGCCGTGTGGTCACATCTGTGCTTGTTCTAACTGTGCTAGTATCATGAAAAAATGTGTTACTTGCCGTTCTCCAATCGAAAGAATGAGCTCTGTCCTAGGGTCCGCTGGGAATTCCCCGCAGCAACAGCAGCAGCAGCTGAATGTTGGAGGAGTGACAAAGGCTGCTTCTAACCTTGTCGTTCTAACGCCTCCAACAACTAGCCTTGTTCAACCAGGTTCTGGGAATAATAACTGCAACAGTGTGAACAACAATAATGCTAATGCGACATCCGGAGGAGCTGCAACAGTAACAGCAGCAGTGGCAGCTGTGTCTCCTACCGTTAACACTACTACCAGTAGCGTTTCTAATATGGCTGCTGCTATACATAATACTGCCTGTAATAACACGGCGTCTTCAATGGTCGCACCTTCAAACCTGTCTCCAGGTTTAGATGCCAATCTCTTGAGCTCACATAATAGTGTTGGAGGTGGCTTATCCCCACCCGTCTCACCAGATAACATTACACATGCAAACAATGCAGCTCTGGCTGCTGCACATGGATATAATAATACCAATCATTCTCAACTGCTTAACAATGGAACAAAGGACTATAGCGATGTGCAGAAACTACAGCAGCAGCTTTTGGACATTAAGGAGCAGACATGTTGTCCAGTTTGTATGGATAGACTAAGAAACTTGGTAAGAAAGTGAAAGCTTTCCCTTTTGAAACAAAATAAACTGTTTTGATACAAGTTACACGTACATATACATATGCGATTCTTTGTACTTACAGATTTTCCTTTGTGGACATGGAACTTGTCAAAGCTGTGGTGATCGGATATCGGAGTGTCCCATTTGCAGAAAGACAATTGAAAAGCGGATATTATTGTATTAAATCTAAAGAAGCCTAGACCAGGGAATGATAAAAGATTTATGACTGTTTGAATAATCGTAGTTGCAAAATATATAAATTGGTAAACTGTTGTACGTGACTAGTAGCTCATTCGTAGAATGGAGAAAACTTCCACAGAGATTGTATTCTATCTATCTTGACTGAATTTTTCCTTTCTTAAGTAAAGTAAAAAGCTTCATTCCTTACCTGCGTAGTTTAGTATTTAAATTCAGCTGGCTTGTAATTATTATAATTAATAACCAATCATACATTTTTGCCAAGACCCAATTAGTACGAGATTGTTAAATTGTACACATGTTAAATGCGATTTGAATACAGGAATTTAGTTCATACCTTTGTAGTAGTTTTGTATAGTAGACAACTGACAAAAGTTTGGTTGAATTAGTACATTAGTTATCACGATTTTTACCATGTTCGCTTGTTAATGTCTCAGTAGTTATAATCCTGATCCTGATACGTTGACTTATTCCCTAAAACTGCCATTTAGAACGGTGAACAGAATATGAAACGCACATTTATATTACATGTTATCATGCTTAGCAAAGAGTTTGCTTATGATTAACATATATAGGTAGTGATGCTAGAAGTATGTATCGTTATGCTGTGCTATGCTTATGATTTCTAGACTGTGTATATTATGGATACAAATGTATGTATGTAAATCAAAATTCGAAAAATACCAATAAAACACATTTATTATCTCGTAATAAGAATCATCTCACACTGGTTTATTGATTCACGTTATTTGTCAGAGTAGTGACCATGAGTATACAGCTAATATGCTACGTGGTACTTTTTGTTATTGCTGTTTACAAAATGCATTGAACTCAAAATAGCTAACACAAAATATCACTACAAATATTCAAGTACATACACTAAAATCTCTCTCATATATTCTATATAATCAACTACGAAGTTGCCTGGTCATTCCTAACCACACTGATCTGTAAGGTCGACAATTAAAATATAGCAAGATTATTAAATTTAAACAACAAAAGTCAGCACTAAACGAAACACAACGTTAACAAGATCTCTATACGTATCATACAAATCTCAGTTTTATCACAATGTTATTTACGAAAACTAATGATGATATGAAAAAACTTTTTATCTTTGTTTCATAAAATTACAACCTTCTTTCCTTACAAACAACCTCTGTTTCATATCTTACTGATTATGTCTCCTCTCCCTTAGTGTTATCATAAGACCATTATATAGTAATAATACAAAACATTCGTTTAAAAGCTGTCACAATTAAGTAGATACATATAATCTCATGAGAAAATAAAAACGAAATGGCCATGGATGACACATAGAAATACTAGATATGGTTGAAATTATAAGTTATGGTATTCATATTACGATACTAGTACCAAGAAATGTGTTGCATTGTCTTCAACAAAATAAAATATTAGCAAGCATTTCGATAAAACTGTTACTTTTCATACGTACGTATAAAATAAATACATACATAAGAAAACATTAAACATTGTTTTGGGCGACAAATAAACTGTGACAGTCCCCCTAAATATATACACATACCTCACTGAAAAAGTTTGGAGATCCACT
Source organism: Orchesellides sinensis (assembly GCA_027744375.1). Taxonomy (NCBI): domain Eukaryota; kingdom Metazoa; phylum Arthropoda; class Collembola; order Entomobryomorpha; family Orchesellidae; genus Orchesellides; species Orchesellides sinensis. Next base: position 29,261 of record JAHZNG010002485.1, read on the forward strand.
ATTTCATTCACTCATACTAGTTACAAAGTCAATTTTTCTATAAACAACGATTTTTATATCAGGTGTGGACACAAGATTCAAAATCCACACAAAAGAAATCCTAGTATCATTGGTAATTATTTTATTTAGGTGTTCTGGATTAATAAGGTTACGGTTTTAGCCAACTACTGGAACGGACTGAGTTAGTGTTTGGATACGGTATACTGTTTTTTTCGAATGGAGCTATATATGTATGTTCATTTAACAATACAATAAACAATAGTTAAATCAAAAATAGTAATAAAACTGTATAGAATACATACATGATTACTTTTAGAAACACAGGTACGAAATGGTGTACTTTTTTTAAAAAAAAAAAAAAAACAAAGTATTATATCTTTCAAAGCTTCTGCTGATACATAGAAGGCTGCATATACTTCTTTGCAATGTTTTAGTGATAATATATAACCTTATAAATGAGTTGTCAGAAGCTATAAATAGTAAATGTCTTCTTTCACGTTTTTTATAATCCTTAAGCTAGTGGATCGGCTAATGGATGATCACCAGAAGAGGAGAAATCTTCACCCTGAAGCAAACCCTTTTTTTCATCGTTCACTGTACTCGATTCACCTTCCTTATACATTGTTTCATAGACGGGGTTGGCAAAGTTTGTTCCTTGCAATAGTACCTACTCAGACAATGGAATTTACAGAATCAACCATTATTACATTCTCCTAACTTTTGTTAAGTTATATGATAAGTTAATGGAAGCACGCACGCTGACCTTATCTGAATCAAAAATAAGACTAGGCTCTGACGTATGGTCTTCATCAGCTTCATCCTTCAGAAACATTGGATTATTTATTTCCACAGTTCCAGCATCGTGCATTCTGACATGCATAAAAGGTCTTCCCCTAAGAAAAAGTAAAATTTTGGTTTCAAGTAGGCATCGAAATAGTTTGTTTGGAAATATAAGAATTTAAAATAATTGAACTCGGTATCGCGAACCGGTTAAAGCCATACTGTTTTCTTCTCATCACAACGTAGGCCATACAACCCGAAAACCCGGCGACGCTTACAGCTACGACAATAAATACGAGCACTATAACCCATGTAACACCACTATCTTCACTTCCTGCTTGTTCGCTGCTGGACGTTCTACCTCTGCTTCCACAACGAAGCCCGAAATATCCTTCCGGGCAACTACATGTTGGCTGGAGAGATTCATCTGGGTTGGGGACGCATGTGCCTAAGGAAGTTTTAATGTTCAACGAATTAAAATGTTTTTTTTTAAATAATTCTTGAATTATATATTAGCTGACTTAAAGTAGTGCATACCTCCATTAAAACAGAAGCCGCTACTGCAAGAAGTCTTAAGGTGGCAACGGGGACCAGTCCACCCTAGCATGCATTTGCATTCTGGCTGTTGTTCGGCATCATGCATAATGCAAATACCACCATGCATGCAGTACCCCAGACAAGGTTTATTTGGTGGGGCAGATATGTCACAGCGTGCGCCAATCCAGGTGTCGGGACATCTAAACAGTTAAAGGATTAACATAGTCACTAATGTAGTTTATACTTTCAATTTTTGTTCAAAATGAAATATGCATGGTCTAGTTACCGACAATACGGCGTATCATCAACAATGACACAGGTCCCAGAATGCTTACAAAAGAATGGTTTACAGCGAGTGCTTAAGGAACTGTTTGAACCTTGACAGTACTCTTCAGGAGTGTTCACATGCTGAGGACACTGACATTTTGGATTAGACTTGCTGCATTTCTGACATTCGCACAAATTATACTCACACCTTACACCAACAAATGGCCTTGAGCAGGTACATGCAAACCCGTTTGAGTTTGGCTCGCATCGCCCTAAATTAAAAAACAAACAATTAGCAAGGAATGAGGATAATGCAAATATTTGCATTGGTTTAATGTACGTATATGTATATTACCTCCATTGTAGCAAAGATGCTCACAGATATCTTCTTCACAACGTTTTCCCTTGTATCCGTTCATGCAACTACATTCTGGACTTCCATTCTTCACTTTGCACTTTCCCTAAATAAAACAAGTTATAGTTATGCAAAACGCCAAAATTCAAGTGTCACTGAAAAAATTAAGATAATATTACTTACTTTATTCAAACAATAGTTGTCACAAATCGATTTTTCACATCTATATCCCGAAAAGCCTTTAGCACACTGGCACTTAGGCTTGTTTTTGGAATCAAGGCTGCAAACACCTCCATTTTCGCATCTGAGCATTTCACAGGATTCACATAATCGACCTGTATATCCAGGTAGGGCAAGCACAAATGTTGGTGGTATCGTTACATTTTCCGTTATTATTGCAATGTCCTTTGCATGAAATAATGGGCGTTTCACATCGTTCTCCAGTATAATCCGGTGGACAGGTACACTAAAAAAGTATTATATAAATATACAAATACAAAAAATTATAACATAACATTATATTATAAATTTGACACGGTAATGATACTTTAAGAGGAATTTTAGCTCCGTCATCCATGATGGCCATTATGTCTTGATAACATAACCCTTTATTCAAGCAATAGCCAGAGCACCGGTACTCTTCGCACAAATGTCCGTCGTATAAAGGATTACAAATGCATTTTGGAATGCCATTTTCAATTGAACAGTGACCCTGCTTGCATTTCAAGTCACACTTGTCTGCAGTAACTGACTTGCATGTGTATATTTCATGGGTTTTATTAGAAGCACTGCGAACGCCTTTTCCATCCGGACAAACGCATGTTGCCGTGTTATTTCCAGATATCAGGCATAACCCAGGATGCTGGCAAACCATTCTTTCGCATGGATTGTTATCTTAGTGAAGAAAAGAAACAAATTAATACATTTTGGAAACCTCTATAAAAATAAATTTCAAAAGTTCTCCGTACATTGTCGTTTCTTTTTGGATTGAACGATCAACGCGTTTGATGCGCTTTGTAACCATTGAATTGGCTCCTGTTTTCCAAATTTGTCCATTTTGTAGATTTTGTCGAGATGATAGCTAGTCAGATAAGCCCAGTCTTCAAAAACATCTACTCTGTTTGGTTTCAATTCTCCTGCAAAAGCAAAAAATTTATTAGAATGCTGGAATTATTTAAATACAGTGACGACAAAATGAAAATTATCATTTACCTCCTTTAAAGCGCTTGACTACACGGCGATCTCTGCCTTCAAGCGTTACAGTTTCCAGTGTATGACTCTTAATATCCGTCCAGTACAGTCGTCTTGCAGGATAGTCGATAGCAAGACCCATTGGACAAGGCGACTGGACAAGAAGCTTCTTGCCACTACCGTCCATATTGGCTACGCTTATCCTCTGATCTGTCCAGTCTGACCAGTACATGCGCCTGTATTTTGTTAATTATAACATAAATGTAAAGCACCCATCAATCTCAAAAATCATACAAACATTCATAAATAATTTTGATCGTACCCTGACTCAGGATCCACTTCAATTTCAAAAGGTTCCACAAGTCCTTTGTTGATTAGGACCATCCTTGTTTTCCCGTCTAGCGTACTTACAGATAGCGTCTTGTGCCCAGAATCCAGCCAATAAATTCTCTTGGCTATCCAATCTATGGCAATTCCTCTTGGTTCATTAAGGCCGGTGACCTACAAAATAAACTATTTGAAGCTTTTTTCTTCTTCCATAGAAGTTCGAACGTTAAAAAATATATGCTTACCACATTCACGAGCGGATGTGCCACCTCTCGTTTCTCCAACCGCGACAAACTATTACTGTGAACCTGGGACGATATCTGAATCTCCTGAATAGAACGACGGGTTCCAGTTGTGTAGAAGACTCTCACAGTCCCATCAACCTCAATCAGATAATCCAGAGACTCCACTTTAGAGTGGAATGCGGCATCCGTCATCAACGTCTCTGTTTCATCTGCTACTGGTTTCAAAGGATTTGTTTTCAGCAAATGGTTTTCCGTAGCCAGGAGCATGAATGGATCTTCTCCAACAGCGTGACAGAAAGAGCGATTCCCATTATGGGAAATACGGTAACCGTCGGCGCATTCACAGGTGAAGTTCTGCTTCAGAGAACCGCTAGTCTTTTTGACTACACAAGTGTGAGAGCAGGCCCCGAACGCACATGGGATGCAATCCACCTCATCACTGCCATCCAAGCAGTCATTATATGAGTCGCAGACAAGACTCGCGTTGATGCCTACATTTTAAAAAAATATCGATATAACCCTACTATACAATGCAGATCAAGCAGCTTCCTTTTTAAAACCTTACATTTGTGACTACTTTCGCACTGGAATTGGTCTTTTTGGCACTGATTCCGCTTTTGGGGACACATCCCCGACTGTTCGTCACTCCCATCTACCAAAATCCCAAAATCAATATAGAATCAATTATAATTTTTCAAAAAATATGAGTAGGTTTAT
>JAHZNG010002486.1:0-21006 GCA_027744375.1 Orchesellides sinensis
CATATTTTTTCTTCATACATATATGATATATTAGAATGGTGACTATATGATATATTGTCATCCAGTTTACTTAATGTGATATATTAGAAGCTAAATGTAAATCAAAATATTCATTTCCATAAATGTCTTCCACTGGACTCTGGACATACTCATTATGTAAAAGAGTAATAAGCTCTATGTATGCAAACGAGAAGATTGTTAATGTAAATTATTTCTGTAGCATAATGATTTGAACAAGCATATGGAATTTACGTGTGGCCCTGTTGTCATCAAATTGGAAAATAGTTGGATTTCCAATTTAAAGAATTAATAACATTTTTAACGTTATATATTCAAGCAAGTATTACAATGGAAGCTTACCATTTTTATCTCATCCTCTGTGCATCAGTATTTAGCATTCAAATCGCGATCTCAGATAGTGGTATTAAACTCTACTTTTGCATGCATTCCTTACATTTATAATAAATGTCCATTTAAAAATTAAATTTGAGTTTTAATTGAACAGCATCTAACTCGTGTACAACTCCAAAGAGCGAAGAAGGACAATGCATACCATTGATCAATTGCAGGCAACTATTTCAGTTGTTAAAGAAGCGTCCAGTAAATCCATCGGATCTATCATACCTTCAACGCTCAACTTGTGACACCACAGGTGGACAGCCAAAGGTATGTTGTCCTCTTTCAGCCATCAGTGGCCAGGATAGTAAGACAACGGAAAAGCCAACGACAACTACCGAAGCTACTACAACCACAAAGCCTACAACGGTCAGAGCTCCCAATAGACCTCGACCTCCTCCAAGTACGAGTGAACTTGTGGAACATGATATAACGGCACATAGAAATATTGGTTTGTTGCCAAACTCTACACAGTGTGGAAAATCAGTTTTGACTGGTGACCGTATAATCGGTGGCGAGGATGCAGGGCTTGGGTCATACCCATGGATGGTACTCTTGGGATTTTCAGGTATATGAATACTCTGGACGTATATATGCATGTACATACATAATGTTATGCTATATTATTAAAAACTTTATAAAAAAAATTTTATTAGCTGATGATGAACCAGTTCAGTATGCATGTGGAGGAACACTTATCAATAGTAGATATGTCTTGACTGCTGCCCATTGTGTGGCAAATTTGCCCTATGGATATCAACTGTAAATTATTTTATCAATTAAATTCCATTTCCCGTTTGCTATTTTGTATCCAGGAATAGGTATCTAAATTAGTGTATTTTATAGCAAAACAGTTCGCTTGGGAGAGTACGATCAAACAAAGAAGACAGATTGTGAAAGTAATGGATCTGGCAAGGAGATTTGTGCGCCACCTGTACAAGATATGGAAATTGAGGAGATAATTCCACATGAAGAATATGACAAGCAAAAGAGTAGAGAAAATGACATTGCGCTGATTAGACTTAAAAAACACGCTTCTCTGGGACGTAAGGAACAAATTACAATGATGATTAAGAGAGGTTTAGGCTGCACCGTACATAAACATTGCAATTTTTTGGTATTTTTAGCTTACGTAGGCCCAGTTTGTATTCCTCATGGGGAGAAATTGCAGAAAGTGGTAAAAGAAAACAAGGCGTTCGTAGCGGGTTGGGGTCGCTTGGCATACGATTCTCCAGAAAATGCACCAGTGCTTCAAGTTGTACCCCTCAAGCTAGTTTCCATGGATGAATGCAACAGATTTTATGCTCATAAAGAAAATTTTGGGGAACAATTGGACGAAGGAAGGGTGAGTCTGGATATTTTTTAAATGTTTCTTAACATGAGCTAAAGAAATACAGTGATGTATGTTTAAGTGCTAAATATTATTATGCTCCTTTTAGTTTTGCGCTGGTGGTGACGAAGGAAAGGATTCTTGCAAAGGGGTCAGCCTGAATACAATGAATATTTAAAATATTAAGGTAGGCACAAGAATTATAAGCATATTTTTGAATTGTTTTATAGGATAGCGGTGGTCCATTAATGATGCCTCTTCGACCCAAGGCCTTGGGAGGAGCAATTCGTATCTTTCAACTTGGGGTAGTTTCTCTGGGTCCGTCACGTTGCGGTCATGCTGGCCAACCAGCTTTGTATTCCAAAATATCTCACTTCACATCATGGATATTTGACCACCTTCGTCCTTGAACATCGTGTATTTTAATTCATGACTTTTATTGAAATTTTTGTAAAGGTACCACCATTTTAATATTTTAAACAGTAATTAAAACAATGGTACGAGTAAAATTCTTTGCTATCGTTTTTGATAATGTAATGCGAATGTCGATAATATTGAACATACAAAAATATGCTTGTAAGGAACTTGATTTTATAAAATATTCATTTAAGAAGATGAAAACATGGAACATGCGAAACCATCAAATACATTTTAAAACTCGAGAATGATAAAAGGCCCTTCTCTTTGAATGAGCCCTACACAAGTCAATGTTTTCTCATCAATCGTAATAAATAGAAGTGTTTAAAGTTGTCATGACGTGGTAGATTTAATACTCTATACGTTTCAAACTCCAATAATTTACATTTAATGCACCGTTTACATTTTATTACTGGTATAGATATGTATTATTTGTATTATAAGCTTCTATTGCTACACTGCTAAAATCATACATTTAATTTCATCAACTCAGTTATTATCTACACAGTACTGATTTTTAAACAAGGCGTCGCGTGTCATGGCTAATTGCTGTACCTATAGTAACGAATATTGCACCGCTTTTAAGTCTGTTAAGTAAGTACACTAATAGTTATGTATGAAGCACCAAAAATGATAAATACCTGTTGAAGAACAAATCCCAGACTTATTATTACAGTTAGGTTATCACTTGATCACCATCAACAAGATCGTTTATAGAATGAAATCTAGCTAGTTGTTCATATAAGGTTACATTATACAGGCAAAGTCGTTCGTTGAAGAATAGCCATAACTTGAAGTGGCAAATGGCTGAAAGTTTATTTTTCTAAGTTTGAGTTTTCTAATATGTGAATAGTCAAGTGATTTACTGGAAATTGAAGGTTTCCATAATGTTCCTGAGTATTTACGGAAAATTGAGTGATGGTGAATGATTAAGTGTGTGTACATGTGAAGTGTACTGTGTATTTACTACATACGTCACAGCATTTGGCGAAATACTTTCTAATACAATACTACAGCGTCTACGACATGGAATCTCATTTATAATGTTACTATTTGGAAAGTAAAATCCAGTGGAATGTAATAAAACGGGAATGGTCAGAGTTACTATTGTCAGTAAAACTAGTATGTAGGTTGTAGGTGCGAGTGTATTTTAAAAAGAGTTAAAATAAAATCTGTTTAGATTTTTAACTTAGTAATACCATATGAAAGAGCCACACTGCATATTTTATGGATCTATAAAGTAAACCCAAGAGCTCGTACAACTTGCTACAGCTACCTGATACAAGATTAAAAAATCCAAATTTACCCCTAACTTATATAACAGTTTTTGGACACGATTCGTTTGTCCCGAATATAGGTAATCATTATAGTAATCAAAATGAAAAAATCATTCTGTGTACTGATCATCACTAATACTATCATTTGCAGTTGCTTCAGAGGCATCGGCAGGGTAAACCGTGTTACTTATAAGAATTTCATCTTTTTCACTCTCCTCCAGGTCCTGAACATTTTGTAGCCCAGAACAGTAATGCAGCATTAGGAGCGACAAGGCATGAACTTTCTCCTCACATTTTGATACTTGAAGAGCAATATTTGCTTTTGTGTTAGGAAGTGCTAGCGATTCTTCTTTAGAGAGCGCAAGGCGTTCGTTAGAAGTTATGTTGATTTCTTCTTGCAGACGATTTAGCTACAAAGAACCCCAATTATTTCTTACGATCAATGTTATCAACATGTATAGTTAATTCTGGAAGACAAATTTTAAAAGAGTACGATGAAATGCAGTCCGTTATATAATCATAATCATCCAGCAACTTTATCAGTCATGCAAAGCATGCCAGCAGAGTGGAGTGCTTGCCGTCAAGCAAATGATCATGCAGAGTGCAAATGTGATGGCAATGTCTTTGTCCAGTAGAAAGCTACAGCTAGGTGGTTATATGTACCACGGTTCATAATATTCAGTTCATACATCTTCATGCAATACTGGTAGTTAAAATATATTTTTCAAAATAAAAAAGCTGCTGCACCCAGTACAATTTTTTAACAACCTGATTTATTAAAACGAAGTGGTAAAAACCCCCAAGCATGAAAATGCAGCATGTTCACGACTTACACATGCTTTTAAAACCCAGGTAAACCCCACTATATACAAGAGATCAGACTTTGTGACTGTCAACTACAAAGCTCCCAGCAGAAGCTTAATAATATACGGAAGAATACTGACTAAATTTCAAGCTGTCTTTCGTTGTCGGCTTTTGCAACTTGACTGTTTACTAAAATTGGAATAAGGCATCCCATAATACGGTTCCTACTTATAGGTACTTACGCGCGTCAAATTGTGTTCAATCAATTGTAAGTATTCTCTTCTGAAATTAAGTACGTAATTTGTATGATTTGCTATGGCTAGTTTAACAATTAAAACTATGACAACGGTCGTCATACTCAAGTACGAATATATACTTTTATCGACGAAGAAATATTGAGCTTTGGGGACTGTAAGCACCAAAAATTAGGTATAAATTAACTAAACGAAATTGTACTTCAAAAATTAACAATCCAAAGTACGGTCATTGAAAGAAAAACTGACAACAAACGGAAGTAGTTAATCCAAATACCAAGACCATTATGCAAACTGCATAGGTACTAACCACATTATTTAGCTTTTGTTTCCGTTCAGACAGCGACATGTCACAGTAAATATCTCGCCCGGTTTCTTTCGCTACATGCTCTAAATCCTCGTTAGGATGTTGAATCAGATGGTCGATGACTGCTTGCAAGTCTGGGTCGGAGGACCCTAACCCCGAAGCATTTAATATTTCAAATGGACTAGTTGGCCATGAACCACCAGAAGTTCCTCCAGAGACAGATGCCTGTAACGAAAGAGAGTCTTGTATATAGGTGTCTGTAAGCATATCAAGAAATCAATTGAGTTATATCAAACGTTTGAGCCTTTAAAACCTTTCGGCTGCAGGTAGGTGAAGCCTGGGGAGATGGCGGAAGGCTTTTGGATGTTGAATTAGGATTTGGACCAGGTGACAACAACGTGGTAGCAGAGCCGGCTCTGCGGAGCTGAACGGATCGGCTCTGAACAGCACTTAATATCCCTCCTAGGGTTTTTCTTCTGCTGGAACTACCATTACTGGAGGGTTGCTGCAAGTGAAATATTTGATAAGCGTGAAACACCTGGTGAACTTACAACTGAAGTAACAATGAAAATAAAGCAATTTACCAAAGAAGGTGAGCCGGAGACAGTACTTTCTGCACTCCCCTCAGCGGATGGCCTGTCAGGTAGAGGTTCACTCTCTGTTGTAATAATTTCTGGGGTTCCTCCCTGTCCTGAAAACGGAACGCTGATCTGATTTCCTATTGCCGGGTATGCACCTTCACCTTTGCATACAGTGTTGGCGATACATCGCTCATTACATTTCTTGTGGCATTTCATATTACAAACACGGCAAGCAAATGCCTCTTTCAACCATATCTAATTGAAGGGACAAAATACATTGTTGCGTTATTATTGGCATCCAGCCATACGATTGTTTTCCGTTTCAAATTATGCATGTACCTTTTTATTGCAATAGTCACAAACAGTAGCAATCCGGAAATTTGTACGAATGAATTGATGGTAAGGAGGATCCTCAGTTGGGCTCAAATTGTTCGTTGTTTGTAGATTTATCGCTTCTTCCCCTATCTCAATATGTGGTATTGCGGGACCGGAAGTACAGGAGTCAGCTGAATCCTTTCTCAAAGACATATCTTCTTTTGCTTTGAACAGAAACGAAAGTGAGACTTTGCCATAGCACATGTGCGGCTCAAAGCCAGAATGATCCGAGATAGGGTCACGCTTTCTGAAATTTAAATGATATTGAAATTCAACGTTTTAAGACCAAAGGTAGGCAGGTATGTAAATGCGAATTCAGAAACAATTGAGACACTAACGCATCCAAGGCTCCACCATCAGGAGAAGAAAGATAGAAATCTTTCACAAAATATCCCATTCCTGTAGTACCACATTCAGTAACAATGTCGGACAGCGGAATCGAAAGTGATCCCACCACTCTATTTCCATTAAATGTGATGAGATCTAGATCACAGCCCTAAAAAATTGGATAATGGAAATCTGTAGAAAATCTTGTACATTGTAAGTAAATCTAAATATATATACTGTTGTGGCTTACTTTGACTTTTTTATTTGGACTACTCGTTGGACTGACATTTGGACTACCGGGGGCAGCATCAGAAACTCGAGCACTCCATACTGCAATGTTAAGGTAGCGACTTGAATCTTCAATGTCCACATTGAATGACTCCATAAATATTGGATCCTGTAAAATTTAGTTTTTCTAGTTAAACTGATTTTAAAAATAAAACTTACGAATTCCGTAATTTTTGAATTACTCACTTTACAGCATGGCAATTCCGCCGACTTAAATAGATTTGGAGAGGCGGTTTCTGGACAAAAGCTGCGGATCGGGAAACTTGTTCGTCTTTCATTAGCTTCCGCTGTATAAATTTCACCTGCATTTCCTCCACCAGTTGGTGTAGTGACATTATCCTTACCTGTCGAATTTCTCCGACTGTGACATGGCGTCGTGTTTGAAGACGTGTTTAGCACCGTAAGTTCACTGTAGCTTTTACTATTTCTGGAGTCTAGGGTTGGCGTTGATGCCACTGTAGACTCCTCAGACCAAGGGTCCATTCTATTTGGTGTCAAGTTTGAGGCACACCTTCGTTTTACTCGCCAGATCACTTTCATTGATGAGCTATTTTTGAAGTTCTTAATGCACTGCTTAATACTTGTAACCTTTTTTCCATCCACCGCCAAGATTTCATCCCCAGGCTCAAAATTAATAAGCCGAAAGGATGAAGTTGCAACATTAGAGTTTAAGGAATCAACTACAATGGTTTCATTTGCCCTGTTGAAAACATTTTTGTCATTAACGAAGCACATGCAAATTACTTTTTTTAATTTTTCTTTATGATTAAGAATTACAATGCAAGAGTAAAATCCAAATTGGCTTCTCTCTTCGCAGTCTTAATATAAACAATATCTCGAATGATATAGGTACATCCGAATTCATCAGTATATGCCGCAATCCAATCAAGGTCACCTAAATAATTGCAAAATGTATATTAAAAACAAGTCTAGCAATTTTGTTGACACAGTACATTTCTTATGTCTGCTTTATTACCGGATCCTAGGATTGCGTACATGTTTCCTTGTAAAAAAGTATTCATCAAGCCGCGACATTCCACCAAAGTAACGGTTAATGATCCTTTAGTTTGGACTTTTGGAGCTGCGTTTGGAACTAATGCAGGTATTATGTGCTCAATTCGGCTGAAGAATGGTTTATACCGAATTTTAAACATGGGAAGGGTGTGCTTTTTCCTCACTGACCGTTTCAGCTACATATATTTAGTTGAGATAGGGTTTGTTCAATTCTTATTTTATAAAGCTTATTTAAAATTGTATAGATTTTAACATAACAACAATACCTGATTTGATATGACGGTAGTTACTTGGTTAAAACTTTTGCCATAAAGCTGTGACACGACGGATATGTCGATATCTGGATTTTCCACAAAGCTGAACGACCAATGGGCATATGGTTCCGTTGTAAACTGAAGCCGAGCCTGACCTTTAACACCATTAACTAGCAGAGCAAACAATAATCTTATTTTAATAGCCTTTCTACTTTTCAACTACTTAGAACCTAGCAAATGAGCAAATCGAAACTTACAACGGACAGAGAGATACGCAGAGTGCTTCAAGTGAGTTTCAGCTTGAATAGAAAATTGGAACCCCCCTGAATAATCAAGGTCCACCAAAATATCAAGAGTGGCAATGTTTTTGAAGACTGGATGCAATTCAATTTTGGACGTTTTGATCCAATTGATTATTGGAAAATTCTGACCCACATCAATATTTTGTATCTAGAAAAACCCGCAGTATAAATTATTATTTCATATTTAGGCAATCAACATTAAATTATAAATACTACAAGTTGGTTCATTTTTAATATATAATAGCCTTACAGCAATACTGGAGAAAAACTTTCCAAGCACTGAAGTTTGAAGAAGCTCTTCAAACTCCAAACTTAATTTCCTCAGTATCCATCTCCGAATCCCCTCCGAATTTCTCAACTCCCGAAACAAAAAGTAAAGGACAAAGTTAAATGCCCAACAACTCTCTTTCGACTTGCAACTCTCATCACTGATTTTAGGTAAGAAGCACCTGTTACACACAATAAAACTTCAATACCTCCTCTCATTCAAACAAAATGACCAACAACCACACATTATTCACATCAACTTACCGGCGGAAGCTGAAACGTTGCAGACGTAGGCTGTTCAGGCTCTCTATTATCAACAGCTGTCTTATCCGGATCATGGAAGAAGTAACTGAGCACATACCACGCAGCCGCCGCGACAAGACACACTCCAGCAATCACCCCCAACAGGAATGTACATAACACCCATAAAAAACTGTCAAAATAAGCAAACCACACACATCAAATTGACCCTCCTCTATCCCTCCATATTCAATACAATCTTTCCCCTCCATTCCAATACATCCTTACCTCATATTCCAAACAAGCCGCTACAACTCTCTTTAAATCTCTTCAATCCAAGTATTTACCACTACTTACAGCCTTTAAAAAACTACCTTATAACCCGCTATTAAACTAAGCGTCCTCCCCACAGCTAGCATTGCACCCCTCCTCCCTTAACAATCTCTCTCCTTCACTACACTTCCCTGGAAGACACTTCACTACCGGTAACCCCCTGTTATAACCTAAGCTGCCTTAATTAGTCAACTGCGGCTTGCAAATCTAGATTTCCTTCTGACTCTTCCTTCTCCAAACTCCGTCCGTTGTCCTGCTTCCTTTCCACATCATACTCTCCCGTCCGTTCTAATCCCTAAAAAACCAAGATAACAAAAGATCCTTTCATATTATGAGTCACACCAAACAAAGCCACACACATTAAAAATAACCCTTGTCCACTCCACATCACAAGTACCTCACACACACACTTATCACTCATCTCTCTTCTGTAACCACTGCATTGCAGCAACACGTTGTTTATTTCCAAATCCTCCTTATATATATTTGTTATGCAACTAAACCGATAACAACCCCCCCCCCCCCTCCCCATTCCCACTTGAATAACACCAACCAACCAACCAACACAAACAATTACTTCAGACATACACTAATTTCATTATAACCCCCACACTTCCATCCAACTAAACAACCTTTTATTATTATTTTATTTTAACTTACCGGAACTTACGTATTTTCTCACTATTTAATTAACCTTATCACCAACCAGCTGCATATCAGTTATACTAACTACTTTGTTAAGGTAGACGAGTTTGCATAAAGCTGACAGAGGATATTTTTTATTTGTTAAAAAACATATGTAAATTGCAGCATAGCAGCACACACACACACACACAACATAATGTGTGTTTCACGCTTGAAGAGCAATAACACAACAAGGGCTTCCCTTTATTTTTCAGCTGCTCAATGCTATATAGCCATAACCTGCTCCATAATATACAATATATCCAACCGTATATATGCATTTTTATATAGAGGCTACTTGCTCTAGTGTAATTGTAGTGGGTGGGTGAAGCTCTCTCTCTCTCTCTCTTAGACACACACAAAGGTAAAAAACACGTAGTGAAACGTGAGAACACACATTATGACTTTCATTCTTGCTCCCGAATATTTCCCAAACACCATACACCACCTTAGAAAAAATTAGTCTTTGTCTTTATATGAATGTATATAGGTATGGCATGTATGCCTTTGTTCATCATAGGTGATGATGAAGGAAGGACGACAATGATGGACAAGACTGAAGAGACCACTTACCTTAGTCTACCCAGTTTGCATGGAAATGCTATATGTAGGGTTGTGTGGTGGCTTTTTATTAGGTATTAGAAATGGATTGGATTCCCACATGTATTAAATATGCTTACCTTTATCAACCTCACACGTAAGAAGACAAATGGAGGGTTTGGAGGAATTAGGATGTAAAAGATGTATGAATAACGTCACTTCTCACAAGTCACTGGGAGTAGTGGTTGCCACACACAAATGTCATTTTATTGGGATACATAATGTATGAAAATGTTATTATTTGGGGGATGAGACTTTCATCATTTCCGTTGGGAAACAAATGGATACATGAAATATTCACATGTTTAGAGGTTCACACAGTAGATTTTTATAGTAAAAAATGTAATGCGGGACTGGGTAATATAATATGCAGGAATGGTCACCACCAAGTGTAGTTTTTGCGTTGGCGTTTTTTATACTGTAGACAAGGTCATTTAGTATAATAATGGTGGAAATTGTTGGTAATCATGAGGAGAAGGCGGTAGACGGTGATGTTGCTCTGCATATTCTAGATAAGTGGAATGGAGAATGGGTTTATGCAGAAAATCATGGAATGTGTGGAACACCTGAAGAATTACAGTGTAGTGAGAGGAATGGAGGTGATTTGTAGATTGTAGCCTGTCACTTTCACATTCACTTGAGGCAATGCTTAAGTGTATGCTTTCACTATGGTTTGTAAGAATGTGCATGTAGTTTGATACAATAGGTAAGATGGATAGAGATGAAGTGAATAAAGGATAAATAGCCAAGATGATGTTTTCCAATGAATTGTAGAAATGATTAAAGATGTGGGGATAAAATAGAGTATGTAAGTTTTAAGACGTTTCAGTTTTGTCAATACGTACGAGTTTTGGTCTGTAACAAGTTGTCGATGAATTTTAAAACGCAGATAGATGGAAAGAGAGAGTGAGAGAGACAAGATGCAGAGCTGATGAGTTGACTAGTGAGAATGTGAAGCTGGACTGAGTTGAAAAAAAGGAAATAAAAACAAACAAAATCTTGATGAAATACAAATGTTTGTGTTGTGTGTATGGTATATAGTGTGTCTTAAATATTCCGAGTTAGTATTGCTCTATCTTGAGTACGAATGCGGATGTTATACATGATGCTGATGCAGGATTTCATCTATGATGAGACTTTGTTTGGGAGAGAGAGTTCTAACATAATATCCACTCCAATTTCTTGGAAAACAAGATTCTGGAGAGAGGTAGGACGTTTTAGAGTGGTGCTTGATAAAAGGAAATTTGGAAAGCCACATCGTCATAAATTAAATAGTAAACCTGTGAGTTTAGTCCGTTAAGTCTTAAGTAAAAAGCAAGAGTATCATTCTGTAAAGAAGGAAATGATGGAAAGCTTTTCATCTGAATTATTCACGATCCTTAGTGATGGTAGGGTTTGCATGAGTTGAGATAATTTGTAAACTAACCGTGGAAAATGAATAAAGACTTGACTTGTTGGTATATCTTATTCGACTAGGTTCAAGGAGACTGCGTTGGCCACCAGCGGTTCTCTATAAGACTCGTTTGTATAAACTTTTTATTCGCAAAAGCCTCAAATGGCGAATTTAATTATTTGCATTTGTAAATTAATTTCGTTTAAAATGATTTCCTGTTGGAATTTCGATATATGTATTAAAATAGAAAACATTATAAAACATAATCAACAACTTATGTAGCTAAAGTGTGCTTTGTATTTTATTGGACTTTGGAATATAAATACAAAGGAACATTACTATTTTGTACTCTTTGTTAAATAGAAGTGGTTCTTGGTGAAAGGAGAGTTTGCATAAGCACTCTTGAATAATACATGAGAAAGTAGGTTAATTGTGCAGAAAAATTGGTGGGCGAGACTACTAGGTTGTAGTACCTCTTACCTAACCAATATTATAATACTTTATGCCTATCTAACGCTACACAGTATGCTCTTCCGTCTATTTTTCCACTAAATCAAGCATTCCGGAACCAGCTGGCTAAATTTGCCCTATCTCAAAAAACTCTTAGTAGACCTCCACCCTTTTTTACAAGATATAATATACATATTTACAGTAAAAGATTGACTGAACCATATGGCTTAAAAGAAAAGATGATTTGCTGAGAGAAAATCACACAAAAATGTTACATTTTTCATCGCACACTCTTATGATCTTCTCCGTCAACAGTCGTGGCTATTTTTTTTCTCTTGTGTTTTCACTCTATCATTACATAAAAAAACGCTCCCAACTCTCTCCTTTCTCTAAGAATAAAAAAGGTATGTAGTACACAGTAGTCCCACGTGAGACTTTTGTGTTGAAAGAAAGAGCGAAGAGAAAGCATAGTTATTCGTTGAGCAGTCGGGAGGAAAAAAGGATGCTGTAGGTTACAATGCATGGAGTAAAAAGAACATGCAACGTTTACAACGTATTACGTCTCACAACTCCACAGGAAACTTGAGAAAATATAATCTAACGAAATCAAGTCAAGTCTAAAGTTCTAGGGGATTCCGTAACAGTCATTTTAGTCGCTCGTTACATGATCAAATTCTTTTTTACCGTACCAAGTACCAAGTAGACATACTTTTTGTAGATACATATATGTATTACAATTTGGAAGGAAGGCTAGAAAAATGTATGGACTATTGGAGTAAAGAAAATCCATTAAAGATACACTTTAGTTCACATTACAATACCCTTTTACGACTCAAATGGGCTTTTGTCTCAAGTAAAAACCAATCGAGCCAAGTTTAATTTTATCCATTGTGCATGCCCACTGCACTGGATCCTTAAGACATCATCATAACTATTAAATGCTGGTAGGAAATAAAAGTAAAAGACAATTGGTAAATAGTAAAGAGAGACAGATTAAAGACTTCGTTATGACGACATAACAACAGTCATACATTGTACGTATATATGTATAATTTGAACACACCATATCCGTCCGTTGCAAAATATATTATGGGTTATTTGAATTGCCTCATCAACCAAATTATTATTATATTATTTGAATTGATGAGGCAATTCAAATATCAATTGCCTACTTTAGTTTATACGGTAATTGAAACTTGAAAAAGATGATTGAGTAACATAGAGAACATTATTTTTCATGATAATTACAAAATCCCAACTTTGCTTCCGTGATTAGCAATACAATTAAGTAGGGCAAGGGCACAACAACACGCATACACACAGTCGCCGATTTTTCCTAACATGCAAAATTTGCAGAACATTATTCGATGGCTTTTAAGAGTGGAAATATCTTTTGGAATTGGAATGAGTGAGCTAATGGGTACACTGCTTTTCTTTCTTTTCATTACCAAGATTTGTCAAGAACTAGTACTGTCCACAAAGGAATTTTATGATAATACGTTTTCTATTCCATACCATAATATGTATTCTTTGTATATCTTATGAATGATGCTACTTTTACAATCTTAAGCATGTGAAACTCTGTGTAAGAGTTCTATGTATTATTTACAGTTACTCTTTGTTTACAGCTTTATTCATGGATTAAGGCTATCCAGAGACTGGAAATCGATTTACTTTCACATGACGTTTTTTTTATCAGAAGCTGAGGCCATGTTTTGTTGGATTAGCCTTTTTAATTTGAGAGCTTATTTGAGTGGTATGAGTAGCATACTCAAAAAACACGTTGAGTCAAGTTTATGCTCTTTAACTGTGTATATAAATAACGTTGACAGACTAATCCGTACATTTATGAAGCATAATGTTATGATTGTCCTCACAGCAAGCACGTTGATCATTCCAGATGTTCTTGCAAGGCTAAAAGTCAAAGGTTAGAACACAGTAGCTTCGTACAAGAAAATTCAATGCTAAAATGTGATGTAGAAATGCCATCACGCTGTCAATATACTTTTTTTTCATTTTCTAGGTTATCATGTCAAGATCCCAGAGAATGCAATGAGACTTAAATATTATACTAAAAAGTCCATAAGGGCTTTTATTTTCCTTTCTTTCTTCGTACATTTATGGTCATTATGCAGCAAATAATTAGGACTTGAAAATGAAGTAAACAAAATTATCAAGGTTAACCTAACAAAGTATGTTTACTCTTACTCTGTCGAATATCGTCTTTATGCGCCATAAGCATCGAACCGGGTTGGTAAAGTAGCGAAAAGCTTGTTGATCTAGTATTTGGTCTTTTGTTAGCGTAGAAGGAAAGGAAAGCTTAAATTAAGTGACCTTGATAAAGTCATGATAACCGTTTTAGTTTTTGAAGGGCCTATTTGGTCACAAGACGTTTGTTCTCGTGTTTCTGCGACTACAATTAAATTTTAAATACTTATATGATATGGATGATTGAAACACGTATTACATCCAGGCATATGCATAAATCATAAATGCAACTTAGGCTAAATAGTTAGCTACAGCTTTCGCATAGATTTTTTTATTTATTTATATCCTTCGGAACTTGGCAAAAGAAGTTGATTAGAGTTTTCCACTCAATAGTTCACTAGGCCAAGTTATAAAAATGCATTTTGTTGGACAACCATTTCATTATCTCTCCAGTTGTTTAGCATGCATGCATAAACTTGAACTTCTTGCACCTATAAAACTTAAAACATGCAAAGATTACTCTTATACATATAGAATATACCTAAATATAAATGCCAATTCTTAGTACCGACTTTGTAAACCAACCTTAGTAGTTACAAAATCTCTGACGTAAATCAATAATAATCATAAGGAAAATGTAAACAATAACCGGTTCCCAATCAAGCGGAACCAGCTTTGTGATAAATTATTAACAAGCTATCATGAATTTAAAGCAGTCAAGGAAGTATTCTATAATCGTAATCTAATCTTATGTAATCACTATATTAGTATAGACTAATCTAATCCATGGGTTATACAGGTTTTAAATAATTTTTTATCTATGAACTAAACTATGACGTTATATCTTTTAGCTTAAAGTAGTAGACGTAAGCACATTCAGATCAATATACAAATACACAGTAGAAAAGTCAAGTTCACAGTAAAACATCACTTGTCTGACTGTAATTTGGTGAAAAGAAATTTAATTTTGTTTAAAATATGCTATCTGAAATTCAAAGTCCTGCATCCTGCTTTAAATTTACATATCACATTCAAAAGTGTACACCGTATAGTTTTCCAGTACGCAGTAATGTCTCTTGCATACTGCTATTTGTTATAAACTGATGTGCGTCAACAATAAGATTTTTTAACTCCTGGGGGTTTACGTACATAACTATAACATTGTATATCCAATATTTTTGGTATAAGTTCTGGCAAGTAAAATGGAACGGAAACAGAACAAAGTAAAGTGAACCGTTTGATCTCAAAGTGGCACTTATCTATGTACCTTACTATTATTTAGTGAGAGTAGTCCATAAAAACATTTTATTTGTACGTTTTGTCTGACTTTCCATCTTTCTCCATTTTCTTTACGTATCAAATATTTTATTATTTTTAAAAGCTTAAATTGTAAGATAAAGAGACATGCAGGTCCCCTGGAATTTTTTGCGATGTAATTAATTTTCAGTGAGCAAACCCAGTAGCCACAAGCCACCGCAAGTTGTATCACATCCGTTACTTGTAATAACTCAGTATTAGTATGAGCTAAAGCTACTGTCATGACTTTCACTAGAATGCATAAAGAGCAGCGGAGAAAATAATGTGTTTACTACGTGCATGCTTTATTTTTTGTAAAAATAGCGTAGGCGTATGAAAGCAAGAGTGGATGGAAAATGCCAGGCTTTTATCCTTGCAGCGTGTGTGGTTCACATTCCTTCCCTCTCTCAATATCTAACATCCATCTTCCAACTTTTGCCGTGAACTGACTGCAGACACAGGGAAGCTTTTAGAAAGACGACTTAAGTTTTTTTTTCTTTTCATTCAAATCATCATCAACAAGAAAAGGCCGTGGAAAGAGCACTTTACTGGTTGCTTCAAGAGCTTGACTTGGTTTGACCATGGAGACAAATTTTTTTGGAGGAAGTAAGCAAATCTGTGTGTATGAATGATGATGTAAGATTACACTGAATTATAAACAATGGCCTGTCTTGTTTAACTGTACAATTCCACATGAGAAGCAATGTTATTTATATATAAGCCTATAAAATTTTAGTTGTTGAAATGCCACGCTCATTTTAGGCAACTCCTTTATCCCTGAAAAATTTTGCTTAATCTTTTAAAAAATAAGTTCGGTAACATATTTACTTATTTAAAATTTTAATTCTTATTTAATGACAAACAAGCAGTGTAATATAAAGACTGTGACTTGTTTCTGGTCATGATGACATGTCACGGTTATATGCATGCACATGAAAAAAAATCAATGAAATCGACAGTCATGACTCTTGACCTAATTATTATAAGACAAGGAATAAGCAAAGGATGACACTCGTCGTTCTTAACTGTTTAACCTTCAATTGTATCCAGAAGCCAATAAAAATAAGATGGTGATTACAGAAGCGGCATTTTTTGCAGCAATGTCGTATCGAAGTGTTTTTTTACGTCAGAGTAATAATTCCACGGTTTGTGATTTGTGATTCATTAATAATTAATACTTTCTGTGATGGCTCGAGTATGTAAATACAACTTGGGGCTCCTAATGAAGAAAGACTCCTTTCTTGGCATTGTGGTCATAACAAGCTATTTTATTTTTGTAGACTGGTATCATAAAAAACTGCCGCGATTACTTCTGCTGTGTATTCTTACATAATAAGTACATCTATATAAGTTTTGCAGAAAGGTTATTTATTATTGGTATTAATTTCCATGCATGCACTTTGATGTACTTCTTATATCAGCATAGTGTATGAATTTAATTAGCATGGCAAATAGGAATGTGTTGTGGATCAGAAAAAGATTAGCAACACATTATAATAACTTGGTTGACATAGCACATGTTGATGATGATAAGGTTTTGTGCATTAAAACTAGTGGTCAAGTTTGTAGACGGGTTATAAAAACGACCAACATTTTTGTTGTCAAATCATTAAACGTAAATCGTTTGGCTGGTAGCTAACTCGTTGCTTTCTTCGTACATGGGGTGACGTGTGTTTTCGTCGAAATTCGTTTCCTTTTCTTATATAAATATTTTGGAAATCTGAGTATTTTCAATAGTTGTGTGTGTGCAAAACAAGCGGAGGAGTTAACAAGCAAGTTTAAGTTCGGAAATCATTTTTTACAAAGTTTGTCTTCATCGCGGCAAATAGACTGTGAGTTTTGTTTGAAGAACCGGAATGTAACTTGGATACTCTCTGAAAATATAGATCTGTATTGCAGAGTTTATATTGTAAATTTCCTACGAAGAATAACAACAGTTGAACTACTTTCTTCAAATACAAACATACTATGATTGCTAACAACAACAGTAACGCTAAGGAACGGTTTCCTATTCAGAAGTCGTATAGTAGTGAGGTAAGACACATTCTCAAGACAAAAAATTCAACTCATGGTAGTTTGCATACTTAGGAAATCTTTTGGATACTCAGCATATTGACTCAGATAAGTCAACAAGGAGTCATTCAAGCTTTTAAGTATTTTGCTTTACCGGACGTATGAAATTTCTTTGGGAACTTTGAAGCATTTTCCAAGAATAGGAGAAAATGCCCTGTTGATATTTTCTCGCGTTGTTGCAACTACGGAAAGTGGGTTCTCTTCCTTTATATCGCGGTGCAACTTTGAGCATCCTTTATTGAGCAAAATTGGAAGGAAATGGAAAATTAATTCAATATCCTCCATTGACACTCTTTACTTTGATGATAGTTACAAAAGATATTGTAAAATATTCAATATATAAAGAATTTGAGCAGATGAATGTATATATGCGTGTGTAGTAAGTTAATAGGTAATTGATTTGAAAGAAATTGAATTTTCTTGAACCAGACCTTTATGCAGATAGTGAGTGATGAGAAATTCCTTCATTTCCTTTTTCATTACCTTTAAATTTATTATACATTAGGTATTTAGAGTTCACTCCAGCACCAGCCCATGTTCAGATTTGGTATAGGAGTTTGAAGTATACAAAGGTGTTTGAAGTTAAGGTTGAGTATGTGTTGCAAAGCCGATGTTGCATTTGTAAATATTTCATATTTTAAGCTACTTCTTTTATGAATAATATATGTACATAATATAGATATAGCATCATTATGAATGCAGTTGCCGAATATCCGAATATAGTCAATATTTTTAACAATATCAAGGAAAATCCACGCTGGACCGATATGATTCAAAACAGCTACCCATCCCCTCGCCTCTCTCTTGCCGAAGGGAGCAAACAAAGCTGGCTAGAAGAATGTCAAGAAGCATCTCCAGACTTTTCTAGCCATAAGGATGGATTAGTCTTGATCAAAAACACCATTTCCAGTCCACCTACCACCGGAAACTTGGACTTTGAGCAGGAAGTCAATGAGGAGCCAGCGGGTTCTCGCAAGAGCAAGACTCACGCAAATGTTCCACCGAAAGCCGAAGAAAAGGAGAATGAAGAGGCTACTCTTGTCATTAGTCTTAAAAACAACATGATGTGCCTCACTTCCATCTTGAAAACTATTGACGTAAGCCAAAATGCCTTCCACTGTATATGAAATGATGCAGAAAATGCGCTCTTGATAGAATTATCTATTTCGTGTGTGGTAATTAAATGTTATCAAGTGGCTTGAAATAGTCTAGATGCTCCAGCTTATGGGATTATAACACTAGTTTCTTACACAATAGTCATTCATTTTATACTTTAAATTCTTAGGAAGGCAAAGGGCTTGTGGTCCACATGGAGTCACGACCTTCACGCGAGGAAAATTGTCAATTTGACGTACTTGTGAAAATCCAAATTAACTGGTCAGAGTTAGCAGAGCTACTTAAAACTTTAAGGGAAAACACTGCCATTTACATGGTCAATGTAATTTCTACGTATGGGACGGTAGTGAAAGGTTAGTAGGCAGGGTTAACCTATTCCATATAGTCTCAAGGTATAGATGATTACTTAATGTATAATCCTATATGACATCATAACAGAACCCTGGTATCCCCGCCACATATCAGACTTGGACTTGTGCAATCACCTCATGACAAAATTTGAGCCAGATCTTGATATGAATCATCCAGGATTTTCTGATCAAGCTTATCGAGCCCGAAGGAAGATGATTGCTGATATTGCTTTTGACTACAAATTGTAACCAAATAATAATACGTAGAAGAAATAAGATGAAATTTACAATATCATGTGACATGCAACGACTATTGTTTCTCTCTAACCCCTTTAGTGGAGATCCAATTCCAAGAGTTGAGTATTTTGAAAAGGAAATCGCAACTTGGCGTCATGTTTTCAACAAGGTTGTCTCCATGTTGCCAACCCATGCCTGCAAGCAGTATGCTGATGCGTTCACACTTCTACGACGGGAAGTGGGATATGGGCCTGATAACATTCCACAGTTGGAAGACGTATCTAATTTCCTGAAACGTAAGTTTTATTGCTTTTTTCGTCATGATAAACAGGAGAGCTCAAAGGGGATGATGAGAGGAGTGTTAAGGTCTGTTAAGGATATGAAAAAATCCATACCATATCCATAGCTTCATACATAAACTTGGCTTTGACCATCTGCCATTCTCTAATGCTGTATTTATACACTTGATAAAAATGATGATGCGATGTTACTAAATTTAGTTTTAATATTCTAGGACGAACTGGATTCACTTTGCGACCTGCTGCCGGTCTTCTGTCGGCAAGAGACTTCCTTGCTAGCCTTGCCTTCCGCGTTTTCCAATGCACTCAGTATGTACGACATACGTCATCGCCTGATCACTCTCCTGAGCCGTAAGTCATTCAAAGGAGTTTTTAATCTTTACATGGCCAAAATTCCTTTAATGCCAGTTATTCCATTTCCTTATGGCAGAGATTGCATCCATGAGCTACTCGGACACGTTCCAATGCTTGCAGATCCAACATTTGCCCAATTTTCCCAAGAACTAGGGTTAGCATCTCTTGGGGCGACGGAAGAAGAAATTGAAAAGTTTTCAACGGTAAAAGTCATGCCTAAATCATCAAATCGATTATCATAGCGTGTTCTTTTAATAAATCCAAGTAATACAGTAACCGCTTTGAAATATATTAGTATGAATGTAGCTGTTGCAGTTCTGCATTTAATCAGGACAAACAATGTTTTCCCATAATAGAATATGTCATACAGCGCCATGCAATGTGTGAATCATTAAAGAAGAGTTGAAGATATTTATAGTAATTTTTAATCTTGTAGACGTTGGGTATCGGAATATATGTCAAGGCCGTATGAGATCAGATATGATCCATTCACGCAGAGCATTGAAATACTCGACTCTGCCGACAAGCTGGACAAAGCTGTAAAGCAGCTTCAACTTGAAGTGAATTACCTCAGTAATGCCGTGTCGCATATGAAGTTTCGCTAATCCTGTTTTAATATAACATAATATACTATGCAGATTGGTTCAACTGGAAATTACCTGTTTTGCTACTGGTTCTGACAGCGTGCTATTTTAACTAATGACGATTGCCATGTTATAGGTTATTATTATCAAGATCAAAACCTTTTACGTAATGAGACTAATTTAAACACGACGCTTTGTGTTAGCCGCTTTAGTTATATCATTTTCTACGATTTTGACTATAAGTTTAAGACTTGTCAGTTTACTATACTACCTACTTTTCTTTTCCATAAATTACCAAATCGTATAGAACAGTTTGCTTAATGATTGAAAATGATTTTTAAAACTTAATATTAATACAACATTCATATTTTCAATATTTTTATTTGTATCACGTAATCTATCATGTAACTAAAGTTGCGAGAATTAAAACATGTAAATACAAAATTTTTTAAAGTGAACGTATGTTCTGAGTACAAAACCACATGCACTAGATTTGTAACATCGGAAGAGCTTAGAATACAAGGCTAAATGCATTTACCCATAGCTCATACACAATGCATTCTCCCTTCTTTCTTTCACCACTTTCCATGTCATGA
>JAHZNG010002487.1:0-12865 GCA_027744375.1 Orchesellides sinensis
AAACTTTTTGACAAAGCTGGAAACGCTTATGTTTTCAACAACCGAAATAAAGATGGAACAAGAGAATACTGGAATTGTGAAAATGTGTTATGTAGTAGACGAGCTATTTACAGTGTTCCTAACAAAACTGCCCGGGTGTCTGCTACACATCTGGAAGGAGAACTGAATGCACTCGAATAAGTATAAAATAATATAATTGAAGAAACTAAATGTGCTTAAATTTAGTATAAATGAAGCTATAAACCCCAAAAATATACTTTTAGATTACCACATTGTACTATTGTATTTAAAAAATTACTCCATTTTCTTAGAATGACTCCATTTGGAACAATATAGAACAACAACTAACAACACATAAAATGATAATATTACATGCATAAAATCCACCTGCCTGCTAAAAATATTGCATGCATAAAATCCCAAAAACGTCTGCAAATGAAAATTGCTAAACTTACCTTATACTAAAAATTATATGAAAAATCTTTTATTTGAAACCTATTCAGACAATTCTGCCCGTTTAAGTACTTTGACATAAATATAGATATACCTCCCTGACCATTATATGAAAATATATTTTTTAAATTTAGCAGTAATGGCAATGATTAAGATAGTTAGAAACATAATTTATGTAATTTACGGATCCCCCTTGCGCGTTACTACATTCCCTGATTCATTTTCTGATGAATATACGTACGCAATACGCAGACCCAGCATATCAATAGATTACCAAGTCTAGGAAGTGCAGTACATGCATAAACTCAAACACATCTATATGCATGAATAATATGCATGTACATTATGAACATGTACGTTGAGCATGCATTACGAAATCTCCCAAACTTAATTTTTTTAAATCCTTTTTTTTTGTAATAAGAAGGTAAAATTTATACAAATGACATAGCTTACGCCGATCTACAATGTGAAAGCTTTCCACAAAGATCAAAATTTGAAAAATGCCCAATATGCCACAAATGCCGAATACAGCTCAATCTAACATAACATTAAGGGACTTAACCAAAACAGTAAGATAGAAAGATAGAAAAGGGACGTTTTGTTACAAGCTGTGAAAAAAATCACGATATGTAAAATTTGTAAAAAATTCTGGATTATATATAATTTGCATTATATGTTTAGCTTCGTATACATGTTGACTCATATATATTCTGCACTATATACTTTCTACATTATATATTATGAAATTATATGAGCGGTCTGACATTCGTTATGATTGGTATGAATTAATCAAGGAAATTTTTATGCGTGTTCCCATACTCTCTTCTAAGACAGATAAAGGTGTTTTTACATCCTATGTGCGGTAGTATTTAATACAAATAAGGATCTTATGATGTACACGTAATAATGGCTGATAAATATAATCACAGAATCGCAGCTTCCACCCCAAGGTTTTGTAGTCTTTTTGAATAATAGTTAGTTTTGCACATTACAATGACAAGCAAATACATAAAATAAATATTCAACTTACGAACAACGATTAGATGGACAAAATGACCTATTGGGGGAGTGGTACTAATTTGGCACTCATAAATCCCCGAGTCTCGCTCCTGAAATAAGATGAAATGACAAGTAATTTAATTTTACTGACAGAATGAGAACTCATGATGTTCATACAAAGAGCACACATGTCACAGTAAAGGTTCAGCACCCTACTGAGTACTCTGAAAAACAAACCTCTAAAGATAATGCTCATCTTACATAATAACAACTAATCTTATTTACGAACGAAATGAACTTTTGTATGTATTATGGAAATAAAGGTACAAAAGTAACAAAGGAAATAAATGTAAAAATCTTTGTACTGGTAGTTTTGATGACAAGAAAAGAATCCAATTTTATTTCACCATAAGGATCCTGCGTGTGGAGCATAGATAACAAGAAGTTATAAAAAAACGCATGACAAAATAAAATCCACTTTCTGAAAAGAAAAAAGTCAAGTTC
Organism: Orchesellides sinensis; assembly: GCA_027744375.1. Classification (NCBI taxonomy): domain Eukaryota; kingdom Metazoa; phylum Arthropoda; class Collembola; order Entomobryomorpha; family Orchesellidae; genus Orchesellides; species Orchesellides sinensis. Next base: position 1,957 of record JAHZNG010002487.1, read on the forward strand.
TATCATCATCTATCTTTTCAGTATACACAATGTACCCCCTCCCTAACAGGTACCTAAGAAAAAAAGGAGTACACGTGATGGTGGGAATGAATCACATAAGAGTCGGGGGCATGAGTTTTCTAAATAAAAGAATAACGTTTTCTATAAAATAATTTTATCTCTATCTAGAACAAAAAACATATTGTATGTTATTATGGTTCCAAGGAAAAATGAATAATCTTCAAAAACCCATTATTTATCGTTAGTTCGATGTACCTCAAAAACATCGTTTCATGGAGCCTGATACAGTTAAAATGACGAATCTTTAATTATTGCTTGTGTCACAATTTACATTGGTAGTACAAATATAAGCGAAATGAATTGACGTGTTATTCTCATAACACGAAATTGCAATTAACTAAAAATTAACTAAATTCGTACTGTTTTTGCACGGTCTAGCCAATCTGCTTTATTATTTTGAACATTCGTCAATATTTGTAAATGGTTGAAGAAATGTCTATTAAGCCAATTTAATATTTTCACCAATGATTATGATGTAGTGTCAACTTCAACGTGCTAGAAACGCACGTAATCTTCAAAAATCTTCGCTTAAAACGCATTTTATCCTTGGTTCATTTTCAGACACATTATTGCTACTATCTTCTAATTTTTAAATAACATTTGTATAAAAGGTTAACCTTCATAATACTATTTTTAAATAGGCTTTTCATATATGATCCCCTTGTTTTCAGAACAAATTATTTTGACCTTGTAGGTTATAATTATATATATATAGCTAAAAATGCATTCTTACCGTTCTATTCCCACTATTGCGAACACGACATGTGAGAGACGCTGTTTTTCCTACGAGGGCGGTGACATTTTTCGAATACTCTTTGTCGAAATATGGACCTGGAGGGCTATAAGCTGCAAAGTCAAATTCCTCATCCTCCTCCGCCGAATTGGTCGAGAGAACTGTAAACAAACAAAGACAAAGATATCAAAACGTGTATCAAGCACAAAGAATTTTCTGGAATAGTATCCCAAATATTTGGTTATAAGTTCATAAAATAATAATTTTTGCATTTTATAATCAATTCTAAAAAGTTAGGTCAAAATATTTTTACGAAAAATATTTATGCACACACGCAATTTTGCGATAATCTTAAATTCTTTATGGAAAATGTAATGTCGACTGGCAAATGCAGAAATTCATATGTAAAATCGTATAAGATATCTTTTAAATATGCCATTTGTAATAATAACCATTCCCAACTCCCATCCCGAAACCAACTGGCTTTGTTATTTAAGATCTTCTAAAATTTCGCCCACTAAATAATAGCAAAAGAGCGTCTTTGACAGCTTACGTTACTAAATACCCATACAAAATACCTACTTTCTTAGTTTTTACATTTTTATGGCACTTTCTCTAATGCCACTAGAAATTCCAGAACATGAACTTTCCACTTAAAGGAAAAAACAAAAAATTGCAAGGCATTTTTATGGCAAATCTACTACAACAGAGTATTGCATTTTCTGCCAAGAACCATACATATGAAAAAAGATATACGCGACAACGGAGGGAGGTAACTATATTTTACTTCACCATTATCAGAGGACGCTGAGCAACAAAAAATCAACCATCTTTATTGCCTTCTTCCTCCTAACCAACCTACTGGGTTCATGGTCGCCTACAATGTAAAAATATGTAAAATCAAAATATAAAAAATATATAAATATGCCGCTACTTTTAACATAACGTTCCACTAAATGCGTTTTTGCTCCGTGTGTCTTCTTTATATATTTGCCTACATAATAATAATATACAGTCCGATTTGGTTTTTCAGAAAAAGTACAAAAATCTGTACATGAAGGACACATATACATATATGCAGGCTTATAATGTACATAAAGCGATTGTTTCTTTCCTTACAAACACAATAATAATAACACATAACTCACGTGGAAGGGAAAAAGGATAAGCACATTTTATTAAAACTTATACAATCACACAAAATAAAAAATAACTTATGGTATGACCTGTACTACATCGTATATCTCAACCCCTTTTCTTCTTCTTCTCTCCATTCAACTCAACTTGATATCATATCCTATCGCACATCGTCTTTCATCTTTATGTTGTTTGGGATCAGGCACAGGCCTCGTAATTCACATTATATTTGTGTAATAACGTATAGACTATATACTATCCCTAAAAAGATGTAATGCAATGTGGAGAGAATAAAGTGTGCAGAAACAAGAATATAATGTACTGCATGCTTACTACCCCTCTGGTGCTTTTTCCAAGATTTTTCTCATACCGTTTTCCTTCCCTTCACAGCTCAGAGTGTGCAATGCATGACCCCGGGAGTCACAGCGGTAATGTTGGAGGTCGAACAGGATCTTGGGTTTGTACGAATATTGTAGTGTGCACAACGGTATATTAGAAATGACATTGTATATAACGATGACACCTTTTTGCTTTCCAATATTATACAGTTTTTCTACGCCTTGTACCTCCTTTCACTTTTCACTGTGACTTATTCTCAGTTTCCACTAGTCCTCCAGCCTTAGAATACTTTCACTACTGTATATGCTATGTTGTTATTATTATTTTTCTTTTTTTGCCTCATTTCTTCCTCGACTACCCAACCGACCCCAATTTATTAAACTACTAAGGAAGGTTAGCACGTCTGAGAACATCACACAAGAAAAAATGCTAATAAATCATCAGGGAAAAATACGTAAAAAACTAAACCATTATTTTTACGCGTATATCCTATATATGATGCTTCTAAAATTGCACAACTTACAGTTCTTCTTAATACTTTTTGTACAAGAAACAAGCAAGTTTTATGTAAACTGGATCAAATGAACTGCATGCCATATATCTTTTTTCTTCAGCTGGGTTAATTTACTAGAAGCTATAGATAGTTTGTAGAAAAAAATGCGAAAAGGACGGAATGTGGGTAGAAAAAAGCTCTTTTTAATTTTACCCTAAGAAAAGAATTAATATTCTTGAGCCTTACAGATTGGATTCCCATAAGTATACTATAATGCTTGAATTGGAGAACTGAGAAGATCTACAAAGAGTGGGCTGTGGAAGTTGCACGCATTATTTGCGTCTATTAAAGTACCGTTTGTAATTGCATGGGTTTTATTATAGTGAAAATATATATCTATTCCAAAGTTAAAAGTAAAAGTGCATTTGTACCTACCAAATTGCCTGAAGCTTTATATTGTGGCATATATACCAACCAGGCCGTGGTAAGTGTAAAAAACATTTATCTGTTGTAAGTCAAGAGGAATGGAAAGTAATTTATTCTTTAAAAATAAATCATGGGTGGTCCGCAAAAATGTTAGTGCCTCAAAGTAAAAGTATATGGAACAAATACGTATGTAGTTGCTAATATAATGGGAATCTAGCTTTTTAATGCGTAGTATCTTAGTTATGTGGATATATGATACCTACAAAACAGAAAGAAAGTTGGCTTTGCCTTATAAATACGCAAATAAAACTGTTTACAAGAGCGATTTTACCATAAAAATCCTAATTTCGGCTAAATAAACCTTTGAGGGTGAAGTGCCTATCACACCATTACTACTACTGCCTACTTTTTTCTTTGTTGGTTTAGTTATGGTATCCTGTTATCTACGATGGTTGATGGTAACAGCTTTCTCCATCTTGAAGAATAAATGGGTAATGCATCAGAAGGAGGAAAAAAGAATGAATCGTGTAGGGGTAAAGTAGAAAATGGAGAGAGTAAAAGAAAAAATGAAAAGCAAAGTATTCTTTGTTGCTATAATGAGAAAATGTTGATGAAATTCCATCCTAACATAACACCTTTGCTTTTGTAAAGGGTTCCGAAAACTCTTCATCTAGAATTACATACTATGTATTATATGCTGATAGGTTACTTTTTCTCCTTTAACATCCACCAATATTCCAAAAAATTAAGCCTCAAACTTTAGAACGCCGTTATTTTTGCGTAGTGCTGCATTACGCTGCTGACTTACTTACATATTGGTGGCTTTAGCTTTTATTAAAAACTTCTTGCAGGTTGACTTTCCCCAAAGCCTTGTCAATCAACACATGCTTGATAAACTGACGTGTTCACAAATACTTTAAATAGATGAGGTTTTCCCAGCAGGGGAAGGAGAACCAAGGCATATATATGCCATAACATGGAATATGCTAACATACTAATGCATGTGCATGTACTATAGGTACACAGTGCACGCAAAATGTACTATGGGAGAACTTATGTAGATTAAGGCGGAAATTGAAGGATAAGTAAACATAAAAAGCAGGTAACATAAGCAAGTTAAAAGAAAAGCCGGAAGGTATTTTCACTGTTTGAAAACAGAATAAGGGAAAGTGATATTTAATGTGGTTAGGCTTTCAACTAAGTTAAACAAATGAACTGTGCAGAAGAGACGATTAATAAAGAATAAATTATACTGGAAATGTTGAATGCATGTCTAAATCAATATAATTCCGAAAGTACTTGTGCAGCTGTTGAATAAGGGCATTCGTACATATAACGAAATTTATCTATATGTTTGAGTTAATTTGTGGTGGAACATTGTTAAACTAACCAACACAATTGATTCGCTTTCAGGGTTAGAAGCATACAGAATTAACATTAACGGATGAAAGTTTAACATGGCGGCTGTGTAAAGGTTATTAAATACCAAAGTTATAATGACATCAGCCTTCTGATACCAAAATGAACCTATATACATAGTACATATGTATATGCTTTTGCCAAAGCTTAGCCAGTAAAATAGTTCTCCAGTTTGATGAAATACTCCATGAAACTGGGATCTGGGAACGTTGACATAGGAGAATGAAAATTCTTGAATTCTGATTAGTTTCAATATTTGAAAAATGTTTTTATAGAATAGGCAACATGAATGTATCTTTATCCTGTCGGGCAGAGCGTCTAAAATGTCCTTTAGAATGTCAACGTGTGCAACCTTCACAGACTTTTCTAATATATATTGGCTTGAGCTACTCAAATCTGCAAATTTGAATTTCTAAACGCAATTTTTCATATTTTTTCTCTTGGAATTGGTTTATTTTTTTTTGAATAAAAGAATCCAGTGAATAAGTTTGTGAAATGCCACCTGAAATAATCATTTTCTTACAGGTACCTTTAGAAGAGTAAAACAGTTTCTATGAAAGTAGTTTACCAACAAGAGTTTCTGGTGTTTAAATCTCTTAGAAAACTTAATGAGTCAGACTCCTTTCACCTCCTGTTTTCATTCAATATGACCATATCTTCACGACATATCTTTTAGAAAACCAAGCCAAGTTTTGTCTGCATTGAAATTCTTTAGAACTCATCAATAGGGCAAATAAAATTTTCCCTAAAAAGTTTACTCAAAAAGGCATGTCAAGTATCAAAACTGAGTGAACGTTATTCTCCCGTATTCCTGATCAAATTTTAATTATGCAGTCAATAAGCTTTCTTTTTTTTATCCAGGGTTATTACGACTTGGAAGCAAGAATTTTCTCTTAAACTGCTCATTTTATGGAAGCATTCAATAAATTTTCCCATACTAACGAATCTTTTCAGCTACTACCCCAACAATCATGCTGTAACCTATGCACAGAGAATAGAGTAACCAAGTCAAGCGCCAGTAGCATATCTTTTGGCTATCGAAAAACTTTTGATTTCTCCAAAATATAAAACTTACCGTATAAGAAACAAATATATTATATAACTATATAATAATGGTTTGACGGAATAGCAAAATGAGAGCACGCTACATATGCGTGAAACTTCCATCCACATCAACCCATTATCTTTATCATCCTGTGTTTGTGCATGCGAAATTGCTTTCCTTTCCTTTTCAACTAAAAAAACCAGTCTGCTAGTTATGCCTGTATAAGATCTCCATAAATGAGAAAGCTGTAACAGAATAGAATGAAGGCAGTGGAGAAAAAATGTGCATAAAAAATAGGAGCCCGACATATATAAATCATCATCGAGTCATGAGAGTTCTTTTCTTATTCCTCAATTTTTTCTTGGCATGACGAAAGGCGGCAAGACTAGTGAAAAAAACAGAAAACTAATATTGAGGAGCAGAGTTTTACACTTAAATAGACGACACGAGGAGAAAGCCATGAGGAAAGAGAAAAAAACTGAAGACTGAGGAAGGATAATATATACAAAATGTAGTATATTTTATACTACGTGATCATCACCACCATACATACAAGAAGCAACAACAGAAATAAGACCAAGAAGCTCTTTTGGAAGACACACACACACACACACGTTGTGGGAATTATTATGTCTACACAGTTATGAAATCTTATGCTGCTGTTGTGATGCTGTTATTGCCTGCTAAGCAGAAATATAACAATAATAATAATAAGCAGACAACAACGTCTCGGCGATGAATAAGAAAGAAATGCAGAAACACTGGAAGTCAGTACACCACACCAGTGTTTCCTGCTGCAAACCATGCATGGCTATTCCATAATCATTATATCCCCACATATTTTGGCGTATTATACTTTCTTTTAAATAAGAAAAGAAGACAGTTTGTCTTTCACTTTCTTCATTCACTTTATTACATATTTTAATACAAACCCAGTATTTTTGTTTATAAGCTGACAAGAGTGGTGCAGTTACAAACAGTCAGTATCAGGATACTGCTTATAATACTACTGTGGCATTTGGTATGGTATGAGAGAGATGATTGATGGGGTAAAAATGAAATTTTTACTGTGAGCTCCTTCATACTCTGTGAGATGCTAAGAGAATTTCATGATAGTTGAGTGAATACTGCATGAGTGAGTGAGAAAACGTAAATGTGGATGAGAAATAGGAGAACATTGAGAAGCCAAAGAGTTTCCCAAGTGCTGATATTATTACTATTGCTCTGCTCTGTGCAGTATCCTTACGCATAAAAATAAATCTTCAGCGACTCGTCTGGATTCAATGAAATATTATCGAAGCTTAAGTGAGGAAGATTCAATTTCAGTCAGTCTTTTGGATGTATGGATGTTATACGTTTTGCGGAAAAGGAGGCAAAACAGAAAATATTTATTTAAAGACTTTCTTTGTTTTTAATAACTGCGGTTTATTGGCAAGTTTAATTAATTTAAATCACATTATTTTTCAGCTTAAAAATACTTGTTTGTAAAAAAATCTTACTAAATATTGGACTTAATCTCAATGAGTAGCAAACAATCTAACTTTAACACAAATTCTTATCCAGAATTTCTCTCTAATGAAACTCTAGGGGCACCCGGAGCACAAATGAATCTAAAAGACTTGATTTCGCCCGGCTGAAGTCCCAACGCTGTCAGAAGGTTTCTGAGCCCTCCACCTTGCAATCAACTGATCATCGGATCTCAAGTGATTAATTGAAAATTAGAAGTGTTATGTCATGTCATGATATGTCGTGTTATGATGCAACAATTCTCTTGCAACGCTTATCATTTGAAGGCTTGGATGCTTTCGTTTCAGTTTTCAAACCTCTAATCCTTAACTTTACTCGATTGACCTTCTAACTTTCTATAACGTCATTGTATGCAGAAATATCGATTAAAAAATCTGCTTATAGCAAAGTTAAAACTAGATTCCAATTTAAAAAACTGTAAGCAACTCTGTAGTTCCTTTCCACAGCAATGTATACGAGTAACATGAGCTTGTTTACGTATGGCAGTTTTTTTTATGTCAAACATATTGTGAACAGTCTTATTTTTTCCTGAACGATAAAAAGTAAGGAATAGACATTTGTAAACATCGAGCAATCAGGCTTGTTATTAAATTTTAATCCAATCAGTGTCATATTTCCCCGATCAGATGTGCATAATAGAACTACAGCAGTACTACATTTTTATGCGCAGACTTCTATGTTTCGTTTTGTATTTGATTTTCTCCTCCTTACTTCTGCTAATGCCAAAAGTTAAGGATGATTAAGGAAACCAACATAACATATCCCGCTCTACCAGTTTAAGAAACTTCTTCTATAAATTCCATTCCGGAACAATACATCTCTTGTGATAATATTCAAGGCATAAGGTACTAAAAAGGCAAACGAAAATATTCCTTAAATCTGAAACTCAAACTAAAAGGAAAGGGAGGCTAATTGACAAAGATTTATGATGATAATCCTAGAATGAACATTTGTTTCTTTACTCAAAGGCATTCAAAAAGACTTGGGCTGCTGTTTTAAGAATAAAACAAAACGACAGGAACAAAATGCATAGAAAGTGACATGAAGGCAAGACACACACAGTGTGTGAGTATGTTTGTTCCATTACACGGAAGCAATGCTGAAAGGAAGAAAAAGGAGAAAAGAAAGAGCGAGGCAGGGATTTTACTGTCTTCGTCTTAGAAAAAAGAGACCAGCATGCCATGCAAAGTGTAAAACTATATACGTAGTGTAATATCTCCTCTTTCTCCCACGAAAATACATAATACCTTATTCAAATGGCACATAACCATTTGTCACTTTGACTAAAGCAAAAGAGAAAGCATGAATGAGTAAATGGACATGTAAATAGAGCAAACAGCATGCATGCCTTTAGTTTCAGGGAAACGAGCATGAAAAGAAAAAATCAGAACGTGGGTATGATAATTGAAAAGGGAAACATGAAAGCGTCATTTTCAAGAAAAAATGGAATGACAAATAGGAAATCGATGTTACACACACACGAGTAGGGGAAAAAGTAGAGACGCACCAAGGTACGGTATCCATCATCACTAAAAATGTGTATTTTAGTGTAGTACACAATATCAAGATATATCTATCCACACATAAGCACCAAACTCGTGGGAAGATGAGAAAGGAACAAAAGTCAAGTTGTGTCTGTAAAAAGGGCAGAAGATTTTACATCTCTTTTTTTATTCGTCTTCACAAAGGAAATACCTTTTAGTTACAAAGAAAGTGCAAAACCACACACCTAATAATGATGATGTACATATGCATACATCAACCTTTCTGCATCAGCCCGCGGAGGACCAAGTTGTGTTGTAATCTCATGCCCTTGGTTTTCATCTTGGAGAAACCAAAAAGAGAAGCTGCGAGAGAGAGAGAGGCAGCGTGTGTGAGAGACTGATTAAATAAAAGCTTGTTGAAAGGACTTCACAGGAAATAAATCCAAGAGAAACGGTGACAAAATCCATATTCTCCCATTATTTACGGGGATGTTATAATACCACACACACTTCACACCACACTCGCTAAGCACATGTATGCTTTACGGATCATGTAAAGAAGTGAAAAGAAGTAGGAAAATGTATCAACATCAACTTGACTTGTGTGTAGGAGCGAAACCCTATTATAGCATAGTACACTTGGGAGACAGAAAGAGGGGGTGAGAAAGAAAAGGAGGAAAAAGTGTTCTAAAAACTGTGTATATGTATATCTGAGTTAAAGCAATGGTAATGCTTTCTCTCGTTTCAGTCTCTTGAGACTTGTGGCTTTCACTGTATGTTACATTCAAGGATAAAGTTTTCATGGAAAAGCTACTCTTGCAATCTTATTCTTCTTCTGTCTTGAATCTCTTCAGAAAAGAGTGTATATTTTTATATGACATCGTAAATATATGTGTGTAATATCCGGAAACAAAATATGCACAGAGAGATAGATCCATATATTCGAACATACTTGTAAAAGCGTATGATCACTTTGCTTTCTACTATAAGAGAACTAGAACAAAAGTCTATATGCTCTTATAGATCCCTCCTTACTCAGTATAAGTTAACCACAAAAAGAGCGGAAAAGTATGCAAACGTTTTTCATATTGAAAGTGAAAGTCGTGGAAATATGAAACTCAGCGTGATCATATGAATGCCTTTGATATTTTAGATTATGTATTAATGCACCCTTGTCTCTTAAAAAGAAAGTTTTTGAAAAACAAAAAGAAAACTGAGATGAAATGGGTGGGGGTTGTGGAGGAGAAAGTCATCTAGCTTCTTTGTGTTGCTACTCTCCAATATCAAAAGTGTCTCCTCATTTGGTTTCGAAGTATTTCCTTATATTTCTTTTACTTATATTATTCTTCACGGCTCATTTGCTCCTATACATGAAATTCTAATGTGGTGTGTTTCTATGTATATGTAACTACTCAAGCTCCTTTCATGTTTAACAGGGGAACTGGGATACACGATTTGCTATCATTCTTCGGAGTAATTTTACAAGAGGAACAAAGCTTGTCCTGATACCTAACTAGTTCTCAGGAAAAGGAAGGAAGTTTGTGCTTCTAGTCACCAGTACACGACTTCCCTTGTCTTACATAGTATTACTTAACAAAATGCTCTAGTGCCACTCATTTCGCTACTAAATTTATACAACTTTCTTTCTTAAAGTAATATTATCAACTAACGGACCGTACTTTCCTCCCAAAACCTATATTGCATCTAAGTATACACAGTTGAGCTAAGCTACTAATATTATTTCGTCGGTTTTGTTGCTGTACTGAAAGATTAGCACGCGGGAAATGGAAGGAGATGACGAAAAGAGAGAAAAATAGAAGTAAATTGAAGGAAAAAGTTGAAACCTGTTTTTGTATAAAATAAGAAAACTTTACTTTTCTCCTTACCAGACATTTCTTATTCGCCTTTCTTTACCCTTTTACCAACTTTTTATATAATACACATTCAGGTTCCATTTCCTTGACGTAAGAAACATATGTCTGCTACTGCAGCAAACAGTAATAAAATAGTCTGGCCATGCAAATTTTGTTGATAAAAATTCTGAAGTAAACGAAAAAGTCTCCTTTTTGCCCTAGACGAGCTAAATGTAGAATACATTTAAAAATACGTAGCAATGGAAATGGCTAGGGTACAAAAATCGACTATGGAGGCTAACTCTGTACCCGTTCATTTTTGGTTCTCCAAATTTTGTCCCCATCATCATCACTAACTATAGAATTGACTGAATACTTCGAAAGACGAGAAAC
>JAHZNG010002488.1:0-26985 GCA_027744375.1 Orchesellides sinensis
AGCTGATAAATTGGGTTTGGATGGAGATACAAAGCCGTTTTCATACACAGTGTTTGGGAATGAAGTTCGTGAAAATGAAGGGTCTAAATCAGTCAGTTTAGAAGTGAGTGGGCTGTTCCGTATTGACAATTTCTTCAAATTGGAGGGAGTCAGGACAGTAAGAAAATTAGGAATCCCTGGTGAAAGTTTGGATGTGGACAAGTTGAAGATGAAGCACGCTTATCTTAGAAACTGCCATGCCAAATCCCTCAGGAATGCAGTGCCACAGATGATTATAGGCTTCAATGCCTACCGACTTTTTGCCCCTCGTCAAATCCTTGAAAGTGATTTTGAAAACAAACCTATTGCCTTCCGGTCTCGTTTGGGTTGGTACATTGCCATGGATGGAGCTGTAGGAAAAAGCTGTTTCTACATGAAAGGGAGAGCTGATTTTGATGATGATATGAATGAAATGATGAGGCATTTCTTTTCCCTGGAGTCAATGGGGGTCAAGAATTGTGAATCTGCCAGATCCAAGGAGGACACCAAAGCATTGGCCATATTGGAGAAATCTACGAAACGAGTCGAAGGGAGGTTTGAAACCGGACTACTATGGAAGGATGAAGATTGCCAGTTACCAGAAAGCAAGAACATGGCACTCCGTAGACTTTACAGCATGGAACGCAAGATGGATAAGGATCCAGCTTTTGCCAGTCTAGTAATGGAGAAGTTTCAGCTGTATATAGATAAGGGCTATCTTGTACCTTGTAAGCATGAAGACACCGAAGAAAGGAAATGGTACCTGCCATGGTTCTTTCATTTCATCAGAATAAGAAGCCGCGTCTTGTCTTCGACGCTGCTGCCAAAACTGAAGGAAAGTGCTTAAATGACTTCCTGCTTAAGGGACCTGATTTGCTACGCCCATTGCCTGCCGTATTGATAAGATGGAGACGCCATCTATATGCCGTGATTGGGGAAATTGGTGAAATGTTCCACAACGTAAAGCTAATTAGAGAAGACCAGCCCTCACAAAGGATTCTATTTCGTGGGATGGACAGAAGTAGGAAACCAACAGTGTACGAGATGTCTGTTCTCTTTTTTGGGTCAGCCTCTTCCCCTACGTCTGCCATCTACACGAAGAATCTTAATGCAAAGGAGTTCGAAAACACTCACCCAGCAGCAGTGCGAACTATACTCTACGATGAGTATATGGATGACCATTTGAGCGGTGAAGACACAGAAGATGGAGCAGCCAAACTTCGTGCGGAAGTTACCATAATCCATGGAGCTGGTGGGTTTCCAATGCTAAAATGGAACAGTAACTCACAACGAGTGTTGGAGACAATACCGGAGGGAGAGAGGAAAGCTGGAAACGTGTCATTTTGCGATAAATCTGAAATTGAAATGGAGAAGACTCTTGGCCTGCTGTGGAACTCTGTTGAAGATGTGTTCCAATTCAACGTTAGTCTTCATCGTGTGCCCGACGAAGTTAAGAACGGTGAGCCTTTACCCACAAAGAGGGAGATGACAAGCGTCATCATGTCTGTATTTGACCCATTGGGCTTTCTTGCACCTGTGAAGATAAAAGCAATGGTGATGCTTCAAGGTACCTGGAGAAGTGGAGTTGTCTGGGAAGATGAGATTCCAGCAAGCATGTTTCAGGATTGGCAGAAATGGCTTTATATTCTCAACAATGACATTCGTGACGTCAAGATTCCCAGAAAGATATCACAAAGGAGCCTGAAAACTGCATCGTCAATACAAATACACATTTTTTGTGACGCCAGCGAGGAGTCTTTCGCAGCTTGTGTCTATTTACGTGTGGAGTCTGTATCTGGAAGCGTAGAACTTTCATTTGTAATGGGGAAAGCTCGTGTTGCTCCAGTTAAAGGTCTGACAATTCCAAGGATGGAACTCCAAGCAGGATTGACAGGAAGTCGCTTGTCTGACTTTGTGAAAGCTGCATTTATGGATGAACTGAAAGTGGATCAAATTGTATTTTGGAGTGACTTCAAAACAGTTCTGTGTTGGTTGCGGTCGGAACGAGGGAGGTTCAGCCAATTTATTTCCAATCGCGTTGGAGAAATTTTGGAAGTTACGCAGCCACAACAATGGAGATGGGTACCAACACTACTCAACGTAGCGGATGATGCAACGAGAGCCAGCAAAATCCAAGAGTTTTCATCAGAGTGTCGCTGGCTAACAGGGCCTGACTTTTTACTCAAGAGTGAATCTGAATGGCCAAAGGAGAACGTGAAGATAACTGAAGAAGATGTCCAAGCAGAAGACTTGGAAATGAGAGCTATTGTCTCCGCGGCAGTAGTTATTTCGCCACTAAGCCTTCCAGATGTAACGCGATTCTCAAGTTGGCTGAGATTAATACGTGCTACTGCATGGACTTTAATTGCTGTCAGAAATCTGGTTGCTCGAAAGAAGCCAACTCCAAAAGAAACTGCAGTCACGTATGAAGACATGGAGCGAGCAAAACTCCTTTGGATTAAGCAAGTGCAGAGGGATTCATTTCCAAGAGAGCTTGCCGACCTGATGGAAGGCTCAAAGGTATCCGTGAGAAGTCGACTGTACTTACTTTCTCCAACCCTTAACAAAGATGGGGTTATTGTAATGGATGGAAGGATTGATGCAGCTGATGTACCACAGGAAGTGAAGCAACCTCCCATTCTTGACCCTAATCATGCCTACACAAAATTGCTTATCGAGTGGTTTCATAGGCAAGGACGTCATTTTGGACAAGAGCGCGTTGTGAACGAGCTTCGCCAGTTTGTGTACATAATTAGTTGTAAGCAAGCTGTTCGTCGGTGCTGGGCGAAGTGTGGAATTTGTAAAATGAGGAGTGCAAAGCCTATACCTCCTCAAATGGGACAACTGCCTGTGTCAAGATTAGAGGGTAATCTAGCGTTCAACCACACCGGCATTGATTATTTTGGGCCGTATTACGTGACAGTTGGGAGAAGCCGCCAGAAAAGATATGGTGTACTTTTCACTTGCCTCGCAAGCAGAGCTGTTCATTTAGAAGTAGCTGAAAGCCTGGATACAAATGACATGATCAATGCCTTGGTCCGTTTCATGAACATTCGTGGGACCCCAACACAGATATGGACAGACAATGGCACCAATTTCGTTGGGGGTAAACGAGAAATTGAAGAGTCATTGTTTACGTGGAGGAGTAAGCATGTGACGGAGGCCTTCGCAGCTAGAGAAATTCGTTGGAACTTCATTACTCCTTCATCGCCACACATGGGTGGAAGCTGGGAGCGGCTGGTAGGGTCGACAAAGAAGATTTTGGACGTGTTACTGAAGTCTCGAGCGCCACGGGAGGGAGTACTTCGTACTTTGTTCACTGAGGTAATGTACATACTCAATAGCAGACCCATTACCTATGCCTCCCCTGACCCAAAGGATGCAACCTGCCTAACGCCAAATCATATATTGGGTTTGAGATGCGTTCCTGGACAAACAATCCCTGGAGAACATCTGGATGGTGACAGTTACAGGAAGTCATGGAAGTTTGCTCAGCATTTGGCTGACGAGTTTTGGAAGCGCTGGACAAAAGAATATTTGCCGCAGCTTGCCAAAAGACAGAAATGGATAGAAAAGTCGGAGCCTCTACGAGTAGGAGAAGTTGTCATCGTGGTCGACGATCAAGCTCATCGCAACGACTGGAAGAAAGGCGTTATCACGAAGACATTCCCTTCGAAAAATGGACAAGTGCGATCTGTGGAAGTCAAGATCACAACAGTGGACCCTGATGACCCAAAGAAGAGGGTGAAAGTTTCTTACCTTACGAGACCAACAGTGAAAGTTTGCCCTCTCAGCCTTGGAGGTGAAACAGAGGTTTCAGGAGGGAGAAATGTCGCTGAGAGGATGTATTAGAATAGTTTAGGATATGAAGCTATGCATTTTTTCTTTGTTCCTGTATGTTGTCTGTATATATAATAGTTTGTCATTGATATAGTTTTGTTGTTTTATTGGCGCGCACTGCAAATTTATGTAAAGTGAGGTTGAGAGAAAAGTGCAGTGCGCTGAGGTCTGTGGAAAAATGTGAGAAAGGAGAGTAGTGTGATTCTTGAAGCCAGCCAGGCAACAAGCTATTTGCCACTGTGGGCAATATAAGTAATAGGCTAGCTGTAGGCCACGAGCAAAGGGCTNAAGGAGAGTAGTGTGATTCTTGAAGCCAGCCAGGCAACAAGCTATTTGCCACTGTGGGCAATATAAGTAATAGGCTAGCTGTAGGCCACGAGCAAAGGGCTCAAAATTATTACTTTAATTGTTCAATAAATTAAATTGTTGTTTATAATTAGTAGAAATCTGTTTTCGTACTAATTAGTCTTTATTGGAGCCAGTAACGGTGGTTCTATTAATTTGGGATAGGATTTTACGCACAGGGTGTTTAGTTCATCTCAAACGTTAGGGCATCTGAAGCATAGTATTTGCAAGGAACCTAACATTGTACAAGGTCCGTTGAATTAACTATTTTCAGGGAGTAGAAGACTTCCTGACATTCCGCATTTTAATAACATGGACCTTTGCATAGTCATGGGTTTGGAGAAGCAAAGGAGCGCTTTCACGAATGAATGACTCACGAATAAAGACAAACATACGGCAATCGAGCCCTGACTAAAAACTCTTTTCAGTTTTGCTCAACCGTTAATCCTGAAATTATGTTAAAACTACTTCCGCTTTTTTGCCCACCCATCCTTCATTCAGTAAAGGGAAGCTCGCGTACTTCAATTGTTCAGGGTGAAAGAGAAAGATAGAAGGAAGTGAGGTAATTATTTTCAAACTCTGTGAAAACCAATTACTGAACAAAGAAATTGTGCACTATCTTGTTGGAAACAAATAACAACAAAATCAATTTTTACTTTTTCTACCAACTTCTTTGTTCTTTATATAATGCTCCAGTTAATGTTAGATGGAGGAACATTATGATAGTGAGTATCTCCAGATTTAATAGATACCCGGCATATGTATCGCGTGCCCATTGTATGTTTATAGGTATATCTGTATAATAATACCATGAGTCAGACACTCTGTCCTTTGAAAATTAATTATGAGATGGAGGAAAAACTTTCTCCAAGAGTATGAGTGGAACTAGCAGCTGAACGCTGATACTGATCTGTTGTGGTTAACTCGAGCCATGATACAAAATAAAAGGTTGACGTCAAACAGTTTTATGTCTACTGCTAAAGTAGTGCTAGTGAATAAGTGGTACATCGTTCTCCTATAACATCATACGTAAGAGAGGTATGCATTTTTTTTTGTTATTGGAGAAACTACATTTCATTCACACTAAGTGAGAAGAGACCACA
The DNA here is from genome assembly GCA_027744375.1 of Orchesellides sinensis. NCBI lineage: Eukaryota > Metazoa > Arthropoda > Collembola > Entomobryomorpha > Orchesellidae > Orchesellides > Orchesellides sinensis. The sequence goes on from JAHZNG010002488.1 coordinate 5,307, forward strand.
TGTACATATTACTACTACCTTTAAAAAAATTTAGCAGGTATAAATCCAAATCGAGCTTCTAAAGAAAAAAATTATCGTTTACAGCAATATAATATTTCTCTCTTGAACATACACATCCCTCATCTTTTCTGAGTCAGGAAAGTTATCCTCTCTTTATCTCCTATTTTTTCCTTAAGCCACTTGCTCTCCTATAAAACTTAACAAAATCAATATTATCACGAGTAGAGAGCACTTAACTTGATGGCTTTTAGATCTGCTCTCTTTTCCTTCCCGTTCTATCCCTCCTAAGTTTTTCTCCTTTCTACAACAATCTCGTTTACAGGAAGGACGATTACTGTCTTAATCATATATGATGCATGTATATCGCACGTAAAAGTATCATGCTTGAAATATAAAAATCATCAATACAACCAGTGTTCCCTACTTTCCAGCTTGGTATATGATGGTAGATACAGTTTTAGCAAAAGACGAAAAAAGAATGAGAGGAAGAAAGAACAAATAAAACAGTTCATCCTCACGATTTTCATTCACAAGATGAAATATATGTAGGGTATGATGTATCCATAAAATTAGGAAACGAAATAAAATCCAATTCGGAAATTAATTTTTTTATGAAGGCTCCAGAAGCCCCAGTATTTTACTATCATGCATATAAAATGTATTACAACCCTATGAATATATTTTGCCTAAGAAAGCAAGCAATATTTGGGGAAGCATGTAAAGTAAACATAACCCAACTTATATTACAAAACTGCCATTTTACCGCAGCTGACTACTTACTTCTAAAGTGGATGATCATAAAAACGATTATATTACTTATTATCATGAGCAGGAGGTTTTAGAGCTGGGCGGCCATTGATATCGCCGTGTCAAACGAAATGTGGCAAAATTGGGAGTTGTTGCTCACATCACATCATATATACGCGCTCAAAATTACTTGATATCTGTTACACTTTTTATGACATTCTTCTTTATTATCTTTTCCTTCACATCCTTCTCAGTTCATGTCAGCAGCTGGCTTATGGACTTTGAAGCTTCTATTTTATATTTATACATGTTCATCTCACGAGAGTTTGAACATAAGCTTATATATATACTATCTACTGAACATAACTTTCACTCTATTTGTGTAACTTCTGTGTTGCAATGAATGCTACAAACTTTTTATTTCTATTTTCTATCCCAGGTAAATGCTCCTATACATTAGTAAAGACGAAAGGAGAAAGTTAAGTAAATTTTTGTTCGCAGTTGAAGAGAAATGTACAAATACATACATACATACATATTAAACATTTTACTTTAATGCATGCAAGAAAGTATCATGCATCCAAACTAGAGAGCATCCTCAGACCATCTGCATCTTTAATAAACGTTGAAAAGGGACAGCAGAGTGAAATTGGTAAGTAAACTTGAGCAGAGAGAAAGTACGCAAAAAGTACAAGAAAGTTGGTGAGTTCACCACCGGCATACTTACTATGAGCATGATGATTCCTTTGGAATCACTTTCAGACTGAAGGAAAAAATTCAAAGGGAAAAAAGCAATGCATTCGAGCATGAATCCTTCCTCAGCTTTATTCTTGACTATCATTTCATCCTACATAATATGTACGTTCGCAGATATCCTTTCTTTTCGTGATCTTCATCGGCCAGCAACCACCACGGAAAGCACGGCGAAGTAAAAAAAATAGCAAGCATACAAAATACTCTAACTTTCCCATATATACTTCTATATAATTCTAGCTCTTACCACTACTATTGCGAGATTCAGTTAGGAAACACAGAAATGATAAAGTTTTTGACTTGCGCAACATTCCCACTTTTCCTCTTTCGTTTCCCTCAGTTTTCTTATGATCACCAAGCTTTTCACACTCACACTACATTCTACCCGTATATGTACACTTACCTATTATGCTATGAGAAAAAGTGTTAGATATAGTGACACTCCCATATTTTTACTAAATCTTTTTCATTCTCTACCAACCTCATTTTTACTTGCTTATTTGCACCTTCAGAAAGAAGACCAACGATACAAGTATTTCTTGTGTTATGTTGGCAGAAAGATATGATACTGTGCAAAAGGAAGAAAAATGAGTAGTGTAATGTACCATAAACACTTGTACATACTTTTGCATATGTATTTCACTACGTTTGTCAGTGCCCAACTAAAAAGTATGTACATATAGGGTGATATGATATGTGGTGGTATCTAATATTAAGCTGCTGTCTCTGCTCCTTTTTCCCATGCCTTGCTAAAGATCTAAACTAGAAGGGCCAACTGTCACTAAACCGCTGCTGCCGCTGTTGCGTTTTTTATGTGCTTGCCAGCTTTCTCCTTTTCTCCGCACTAGACTGACTCTCCTGCCTTTTCTCATCCTGCCAGCTATACTTTCTCTTTCACTTAGTAAAGAAGCATGAGAGGGAAAGTGACGATAATAGCGGAAATATGATTCCACTTTTAAGGAAACGCTACTTTATTCCCCTTTTGCTCACAACTTACAGTCTCTTCTCCTGTAGATTGAGATCTATTACAGAAAAAGAGCATGTATGCAAAAATTACACTCTGATCCTGGCGTGAGTTACTATGTAATGGTTTACCTGTAGAAACATAATACATCCATGTAAAAGCAGTGAGTCTACATAATCTTATAAATTCTTGATGTATTGCGTTATGGACAACGGAAGAATAAGTGAAAGTCACGAGTACATTAGTAGGAAATGTAAGTAGAGCTTGGCTGTCGGTGAAATTCGAGCGAGGTTTTAGGTTCATGAGATTCTAATGGTAAATCATATAATCATATGCATGTACATTCATTGTCAATAGAAATCCTGTTTCACTGACTTCAAAAGTACAGTTTATGTTTACTTGTACTTTCACTTCTTTCGTGAATTCGTAACGTTGGTTCGAGTAACTAAGTTTGAATAATCTTCATAGCACTCTCCAGCAGAGTACTATATAATTTGCTCGTTCTGTAGCTCCAATATCAAGCGGAGGAAGGAATGAAAGATTTCGAGCTTTCACTGGGCTTCCTTTTTACAAACAAAATTGAATAGAATCAAAGCAAAATTGTATGTACTAGGATATCCACATACCGGCGTATTTCCAGGTATGTATTTTATGTGTTATGTAAAGATTCAGTACGGTAATACATTATTGCTACCATACTACCTTTCTTTGTTAAGTAAGTGTTTGAAAAAGGGCTGATTCGAGAGAAAATAAAATGCTGAAATGTGGAATAATGCATGTGTCATTTCATTTTATAGCGAAACATGGAAATCTACAGCAGTACATTGCAATTGAAAAGTAGTGCCCGGAACACAGCTTCGTTCAACTTTAGAAGAAAACCGCTTTGTCATTTTTTCTATTATTGAAAGAGTGTGGTGCGGCATGAGTAATAATTCTGATAAGAGCATTACTGTACACTGAGTTTGAGAAGATCTCTCTATATAACCTAGTTTCACTTTGGTACAGTGAAGAAAACCAAGAGAAAGCAGTGTTTAACATTATTTATAGCAGCAGTGCGTAATAATGCATTATATCACATCACAGACTTCATCATAAGCAATAAGCCAAGCTGGAGCATACATTTAAACACACACGTCCACCAGAAGAAATTCTTGGGAAGTAGACCATATTTTGACAGATGAACTTAAGGACCCTGTGCTACTCACGTCATCATCAGTCCTTGTTCTTGTAGGAAAAGTTTCTTATTCAAGCCATTTATTCTTGCTAGGAGAAACGACTGGTTCTGTATTACACTCTCGTTCCTTTCGTACTGAATTAAACTGGAGAGCTAAACGGAAAAGCAAAATTATGTTGACATGTTCAAGAAGCAGCAGCAGTCACCAGTTGTGGGATAAAATGCTACTGCAAAACATAACACAAGACTGGCTCTCACGGAAGGTCTCAATGGTTAAACCAGTTTTGTGTGCTATGTTCGTGTAACTCGTAAATTGCTGGTGTACCAGGCGTATTGAGTTTTACGAGCTTATGGCTTCGTCTATCAAGTTTAACTGTAAACAGCTTCGTCTTTCTCCTATTTCACAGTACTGGTTCTCACTGACTGACTTATTATAATCCTAAGGATAAACATTGTTAAGGCAAGTGGGGAGCTACAGGAAATGAGATAAGTTGGTCGAGTTTTGCCTCTTTTTGTTCATTTCGCATTTGTAGGGTTGTAATGGATCCAAGGGTACATGTATAATGGCGTGAACTCCGGTGAGAAAATGGAGATTTGCATGTAGAGTATTTCAATTTACAACTTGAGTTTAAGTTGCTGATAACGAGATTACACAACAAACTTTCCCAACTTATTCAAAAACTTGAGATTAGACGACTTGAGATCTCACTGAAAATCTGATTGTCACTAGAATTTCAAATTTATACTATGATCTTGTATAATCCATGCATTTGTATGTATCTAAGAATCTATATGCATCTAAATAATAATGTTAATTATAATTATTCTGATGCAAATCACAGCCAAATTAATCTTATACACTTACAAATGCAAATTTGTAATTAAATCATCTGGTATTTCTTTCACGTAAGTATATATATAAGAAAATCTTCATTAGTTTTTGAAATTCAGTTAAAATATTAAAATTACAATTGTTACTTGTCTCAGTTTTGCACTTACACTTAAAGTAATCAATTATATAATGTAAATTAAGACGATGTATATATATATATATGTCATATACGCTTCACATTCTTTCATTTAGTACAACCGATTCACTTAATTGAAAATTGATGTATATTTACCAAGAACCTGATCGGAAATTAGTGCGAGGTGTAAGGTTGTGTTGATCGTTTTGATGTCATTAAATAAATATTGCATTGCAAGATATACATATATTGTTTAAGACCTATCGCCATTGATTGATCCTTGAAATATCGTTATCATTTATTCGGATATCAAAATACCAACTGATTTTATCCAACTCGTCTTAAGTCAACAGTTTGATTAATTTTCTTTAATTTCATACTAATCTACGTTGAACACAAGTAGCATTGGTTTATTCCTCTTTGTGATATTACGCGATTGTATATGTTTTTGTTTAGGTTCGAAGCAATATGCATTCCAACATTGGCTTGCTAGAATAACGATGATTTTAGCATGTACTGTAAACAGATGCTGTGTTGTTGCCGCTCCATGATGAAGTGAACGAGACAAGATAATAATCTTAAAATGCATAAAAGCAGTGGAAGGTAAAGTTGGAAAACGATGGCAGTTGAGAGGCATGAGGAAAGCAGATATAAATCGATAACACTTTCTCTCTCTCTCTCTCTACTACAGCTCTCTTTCATAGTAATATAGTTTCCTGTATGCTTCACCACGTACATTATTGCACTGATAAAATTACCAACAAGCAAGCAAAGCAACATTGTAAGCAAACGTGTAGTATACAAGCTATTATATACAGCGTTAGTGTTCGGGGGCGATGCCTTTCACAACGCTGAGCGAAGAAGCCGAAAGAAGGAGAAAGCTATGCAAACCTAGATATATTTTAGTCCTTACATTTTGCATATGCAATAATAATAATAGTGGAATTATACACTAAATGATGATGATGATAATGTCTGCCTTTATCACACATTGCATAATAACCAGCCCCATACATATCACATACAATTTTACTATGTGTGTACCTGTTACTACTTTCACTGTGTATTATGTGTGTAGGTGGGTGCGTAGTAATCAAGTGGAGCGAGAGAACCAAAATAATGTCTGTAATTACATCCAACACTACCACTAACACCAACGCCTTTACCAATTTGCCTCTTTTTACTTTCCCCTTTCTTTCAACTCTCGTCTTTTCGGAAATGATAGTAAATTGAGACGCAGGCACTGGAGCATCCAACCACTTACAGGTTAATACCTATCATCATCGTCTTCATTTTCATCACCTTATAGCTCTTTCGTGATGACGATGACAAGTCATGAATGAAAAATAAAACCACTATTGAGGATATTTAAAGCATTTCCCAAAGCAATAAATATGCATTTATTCTTCGTTTTTTGCGTCTTCCCATCCAGTCAATAAGAGAAATACAAAGCGTCAATATATAATACTTAAGTATGAAGGTTTTCATGATAAAGCTACACTCGATTAATTTTAACTTTTGCAGTCTTGCAATATTATTGTTATTACTAGGAATTAGAAAAACATTTAAAACCTCGATACCTTTATTTGTGGCTTACATCTCAAACTCATTCAATATTTTTTCAAATGAATAAAACAACAATATTAAGGAAACGAATACTTGTACGTTGAAAATGTTTCTTTTATAAAATAAAAATCATATCCATTTATACTTTTAAGCAATTTTACTTCATATCTAAATAGCATAGTAAACCATTAAAACTTTTTGATTTTGTTTTAAATTTCAGAACTGATTCAGTTTTAACTATAAACTACATCTAAAGACACAGCAAATCATTTTAAAAAGCTATTCTAGCACCTGCGATCATTTCACACACTCTACGTCCTGTGTTTTGTGATTATTATATAGCTTTTTAAATAAACGAGCCGTTTAACTGTATTACAATAAAGTTATAGCTCCTAAGTGATGTAATAAAAGTTATTTTGCAGATATTCAGCTGTACAAAAAAATTTTGCTCAGTTTCATACCATGTTTTCTCCTGGTTATACACACCCTTCTTTAATATCCCACCTTGTGATTATCTTAGTTAATGAATTGCTGCTATATACTATAATACATTTTGTATAATAAAAGTCTTCTCAACAAATTCTAGTCAGTGTAAAGAAGCACTGAACGTTTTTCGTGATTATAAAAGGGATTAGTCAGCAATTTACAAATAACTTGTTGGTGTACCTCATAAGTTCTGTCTAATTACCCTTTTTCCGTAGCCGAAATGGGCTTCACTAATTTATTGTAATAAATGTACATAAGGATTTATCTCGCTATAGTGGCATAATGCTTATAAGGGATGTATAAAGGTAGGAGACGGGGAATAATATAGCTACTTTGTATAATTGTTTGTTTTACCATATTTACAACAAATATTCATGTAGAAATTTAAACGGGGTTTTTCGGTGATAAAGTTAGGTATATCGGAATTTATTATTACATTTATGTATGCATTGGTTTGTTTGTAACAGTAGTATTTTATATAAAACACGAATCCCTAATACTACAGTTTTATGATTGCTTGCACGCAAAGTTGACTTTATTGGACATGATTTAACTACCAAACCATCCGACAGACAGGAGAAGAACATTAAAGCATGTTAAAAGTTTTGGCGATAATTAGGATAAAAGGTAGGTGTAACCGAGCTCTCATAGAGAAGAAATACATTCTATGTAAGTTCATATATTGCATGACTTTATTTATATGGTAAAAAGTTGAAAATGATACTGATACTAAAACTTTTAACCCAAGAATCAGACATTACCACGAAACTAACTCCTTTCATGTCAGTTGTAGTATCCTCTTGCAACAGCCTGTCGCCTGGTGTTTTCCCACTTGCAAGTTAAAATCCTAATGTAAGTTCGCCGGAAGGAGGCATTACACAATGCGTAGCACATTGGGTTGATAGTGGAATTTATGTAGCAGAGATAATAGGATGCATCCCAAAGTAGTTCTGGGATAGCGTCATCGTCAACCATAATGGTTTTCAGAAGAACTAGAATGTTGTATGGAGTCCAGGTGACAATAAAAGCAAGGAGAATGGCAGATAAAGTTTTGGCAGCCTTTTTCTCCTGCTTCTTTTCCTGGTTCTTCTTCTTCTTTCTCTTAACGTTACCGGGCAGAACAGAAGCTGCAGTAATGGCGCCAGCTGACCCTTTTGAAGTCAATGGTTTCGGAATCAATTTAGCGTGAAGTGGAGGGACAGCGGATGATGGTCGACGGGCCAGCCCACCTACACTACCACTGCCTCCACTCCCACTTCCTCCTGCTCCAGCTGAGCCACCTCCAGCAGATGCTGATGAGCCACTTGAATACACAGACTCTGGATTTGAGGACGCTATTTTTGCCCTTTGATGATGACCTGGAACTGGAGGCGGGGGTAATGGGCCAGGTTCTTGGATCATTCGAATGCTTGCTCCTTTCCCCCCATCTGTCTCGCCGGGTATTCGGATTAAAATTGTGTACACTGACTCACTTGTTGGCAACTTTCCATTTGATCCTGTCAAAATTAATTAGACATACATAAGAACGACAGTCAATCGGAGACATTTTAAAATAAAGATAATATGCAGAAAATGCTATTACTCCGTGTCAACCTTTTTAGCCATGTTGCAAACGAAAATAAGATAAATTCTTCAACCTTCCCGTTCTTTTAGAAATAAATGTCAAAACAACAGGAACTCATCCGGAATGTCAGAGAACAGGGTTTGAAACGCAATTTAATGAAAGCTACAAATTGTAAATGGGAGAACGATAGAGGAAAAGTCAATACCTTAAATTTCCTTACACTTATAGCTTCAACAAAACGGCTTACAACAACATGGCGTAACGATTTTCAAAGAAACAACTCAGAAACCTTTCTATGTAAGAGATAGTTCTAACCATAAGGTACCATATAAAAAGTAGTTATGTTGTCTACGGATGTGAGTTGTTGTTTCGATGGCTCTCATATATTGTTATTGCGATACCTTCCACTTCATAGTGTTACAAAATGAAACTGTCTTTCAGGAAAACTAGGTTGTTTTGAGGTACTTTATGCCCAAGACTTTCTCCGCATCTGTCCTTCTTTCCCCATTTCCCTTCTCTCTAACCAACACACAACAATATACTGTGGCATCAATCAGCCTCAGTGTCACGGACCTCCTTTTCCTAGTTCTTTCTTTTTTTTGAAAACTTATTTACTCTCCAAAACTGCAGCTCCCTTTCTCCTACAGTTTCCAGTTCAGTTTCACAAGAAAAATATATGGCAAGTATCTCGCCAATCTTTCAATTTTTCTGCTTCAACTACTATGGCGAAACGAAAACAGGGTAACTAAAGTACAAAGGGAAAAGACGTTAGTCGTAAATCCATATATACGGGATGGTATAGAGGCGTCAGTAAGAAAACTGATAAACCATATATATAATTCGAGCATCCGTTAATATTATACTACTTAACGTGCATTATTGCCATGTATTCTGAGACGGCAGTTTTTTAGTGAAAACTGAAACGAAAAAAGAGGAAGCCACCTCTCATTTTACTCTCCTTCCTTCACTTTCATTCTATATGCAAGGAAAAATGTTGCGTCTTGGTGGAGGTGCTTTTTTCAACTTGAGGCACGTATATCGTTTATATGTACATATGCCATGGGTTACATGATAGCTTCAGGAACTTGCCGTGTGTAATCGTAGAAAAACGAAAAGAGAAGTGATGTTGGCAAGAGCTGCATGCTATTCCATGTAAAAATGTTTAGAAATTGTAGGATTCCTTAGAACTCTTGAAAAATGGTTGCTTTTGCGATTACTTTTCCCCAATTGTATATGCCATAAGCAAAGATTCTTTCTTTGGGCCTGTAAACACTCTTATGCAACCATAAACCGTGTGGCGAGCAGTCCGTCGGTATTCTAAAAAGCCAAGATTTATACAAGAAATGGCAGTGCTAAATTCAAATCGATTTTCGCCCCTTCACAACTATACCCTATACCTAAATTACGTTTTTCCTTTTCTGAATCTGCAAACTTAAACAATTCATATATAAAGTAAATACATCATAAAATGCACTCATAAGCATCAACAAACAAAATGTGCAAGGATTAATTGAAATCATTAATTGAATTCAATTTTTGCAGCACGTTCTTGATTTTTAAGCCCTAAAGGTTTACATTACTAGAAAGCCTAGGACATGATATTTAATATTGTACTAAAGGCTGTAAAATCATTTATTTCATTTCATTTTATTGTAAAATCAAATTAAATACTTAAAAGAAACACTGCTTATTAGAAAAAAACTTGTTCGGTTTAGCCCTAGAGATCTGCTCATCTTTTGGGTGTACCTAATTTAATTCGTATTTTGTTTCTGCCTACAGCAAAGTTTTCGGTGTCAGTCGGCATCAAAATGTAATCCTCATTCGCCACATTGCTTGCGTTGTCTAACGTTCCTTCTAAGGTTTTGAACTTCTCTAACAAAAGAGACGGTAATTTTCTTTTGTGAATTCAATAATGGAGTAAAAGCGAATTCTCTGCGATATTACTTCTTAAATAGAAATAGCAAAAGACATAGAGTGTAATTTGGAGAGAACGGACTTTTTTCCTACAACTCCATGTCAATAGTGTTTTTTATTTTTATAACAATACTAAAAATAAGATATGCATACAGGTTATATATGGCACACGGGAGCCAAAGAATGAAAAGAAAACTGAACTGCTTCGAGTATGGCTCGTTCTCTGTGTTTAGCACAGGGTGAATTTTAGTTTATCAGACTTGATTCTTTGATGGTAAGATAAGACTACTACTTACCCTTTAGATTCGTTTTGGTAGACTACACATAATAGATATTTTGCTGGCTCTGCTCTACGTTAAACTATTTTAGTAAAAAAGTAATATGTCGGAATCGAGTTGGAAGGAAAAAGTTATCTTGTATACACATATAGAAAAAAATATAAGTAAAGAAAGTCTGACTGAGGACTTGTAGACAAATCAAACTCTAAAATACGTTGTCTGTGCTGTCATTATATGTTATTTAGTAAGAGGAAAATGGAAATACTTCTGCTTTATGCTTTTATAAGCATAAAAATCACATTAGTGAATACTGGACTCATATTAAAAGAAAAAGAATATACATACAAACTTGCTCAAACAAAAAATTTACTTTTCCCAGCCGTATGCTTAGAGATTCGATATATTTTATGCTTCAAATGACATACGCTATAGATAAAGATTTTATTTCCACTTTTACTTTGCTCTCACTCATCGCTCATCTTTTCTTTTACTTGGGAAAAGAAAGGTCTTGTAGTAAAAGAAAGGAAAGTTTTGTAAATGAGTTTAACATTTTAATGGCAAACTTTTTGAATGGAATTTGACGGGAGGGAGATATACTTCTCTAGGAGCTTTAACTTGGTAAAGAAGAATAAAGGAAATAAATGAGTAAAAGTGACTGACTCTATGGATGCGGACGGTAAAAGTATTCAAAGACTTACTCAATAGAGAGATACTACTCTATAATGAACACTACTTGAATGATATCCACAAACTCGTGGTTTTCTCCTTAAGACATTCTTTTTTTACTTGATAATGATATTATATTGGCTATCGTGTCTCATCTTAAGCAATGGCAAGCACGACTCTTCAAGCTGCAGTGACTTCTTACGGGTGAAGTAAACAAGGAATGTGCCGGAAAATGCCATGTATGCTTTCCCGTAAAATGTCTCTCTTTAAGTAATTGATTGCTTTCTACACAATCATTCTTAATTTTCTCCTCTTTAAACTGTCCAACTACACGAACCACACAGTTGTTCCAAACCAAAATTTTAATAAGGGTGAACCACAGGATATTTTTGTTTTCTTGGGTGGAAACATTTTTCAGAAACGGAAGTGGAACGTAAAGGTTGGGAAAAAAAGATTTATCTTTGGTGATACGTCAGCTGCATATTAATTTATACGTGAGAAGGAAGAAAGTGAGTGGAGAAAGACGAAGAAGCAAAAACGTGGTGTAAAGTTTAGGGTGTATTCATTTTATACTTTAGAAAGTTGGCATATGTTGCATATATTAAGCATATGCCACTTCATGCTAGATTATTGTAAGATGAATGCATAAATTTGAATTCAAGCCACCTAATGTGAAACGGTTCACCCATCATCATATACGGACCCACATCAGTTGATGTGATGGGAATACCCTGTTCTTTGAAAAATTCGTTTTCGCCAGTGTAACCACACTCACGTAATACATTCATGACAAAAAGGCACAAAGTAATGGTGGGGAGTAGGAAGTACGAAGACAATTTGTAATTATGCTTCCCTCTGCCAAATTTAATGACACGGATTTACTTTGAACAATGATGAAAAATAGCAGGTTACCTTCTTTAGGGTTTCCTGTGGAACTACTAATCGGAGCCCCAGAGGCTGATGCCGTTGATGCAGACGCTACTGGTTGTGAAGGATTACTACTTTGTGTTTGAACTGGAGAGATGACAGAGTCATTTTTTCTTGTAGGTGTCTGAGCCAAAGGGTCACGTATCACGTTGAGACTTGTACATCTGGAGACGGAAGACTGTAGAGGGGTTTCAATGGACGCAGGTGTGCCACATCCAGGGGAGACATGCTCTTCTTCAGCTTCATCTGGGTCATCTGGATCTCTGTCCACCCGACAAAATCCTATGAAAGCATCACACGCTCTGGCCAAGCAAGTCCAACGTTTTGTCAGCCAATGAACAACTGCCTAAAATAATAAAATAAAATGTAACGTTTTATTAATAAAACATTGTCATTGATATTTTAACTATATTGGTTATCAATTTTCTATACTTTATTGCATACGTGCATAACCTACATATGCATTACTATGAATACACTACTCCATCTACTATTCGTTCCTATTTCCGGTTTGGTTCTCAAGTTTCAAGATTACTATTCCACTGTATATACACTTTTTGCTTTCTTTAGCAGTTCTTGTGAATGGAACCATGAATGCCAATAATTTTTCTTATTCATCAAGAAAATTTTTGTTACCAAATGGGCTAATATATTTTCTAGATTGATTGTTTACCCACTCAGCGAACCAGTTATGTTCATTTCCTCTCTCCCTTTCACAATGTATGTCTACAATGTTAAGTTTCTTTCTTTTTCTAGCATTCCCTATCCCTCTCTTCAATCCTTTTGATTTCTCGATGGGTATGGCCTTGAGCTAACAGAAAGCGCCTGTAATATCCCACACAATTGGACCTAGAGAAATCGTACAGAAAATTCCACAGAATAGTAAAGAAAACGAAAACATCTTCTTTTCCTCTCATGATGATGTTTGGCAATAAGTTTTGTCTCTTTTGTCTCACTGCTGCTGAGATCACAATGTGAGGGACTGCAAACCGATTTTTTGTGCTTTACACCATAATACGCTCAGCCAACCAAACAAAATCAATCTTGTAGGTTACTCTATCGATTGTCTACTTTCACATTAGTTACGTTGCTTTGTAGAAAGACACTAACACATACACGTTTTGCAAAGTGTCCAGAGCTTACAACAACATCAGCGATAATGTCCTCTGCATTATTGCTATGCGTCGTGTGTAAACATTGAGGAAGTAAAGTTTAGTGCAAATAAAAATCGAATGCTGACTGGAGGATTCAGATAACGTCAAATGAAAACAATGATTTTCTATCTGTTCATTTCCTCTCTGAACGTATAATGCCATAATATGTATTATGTATGTATTGTTTTCTCGTAGATTATAACAACTCTGTTGCCAATAATACATCCTATGTATGTACATGCAAGCTTTCACGTGAAGCGAATTCCGAGTAAATTTTAAGTACAATGGATTATTTTCATTCTTCCTAGAAAAGTGTGCTGCTGTTGCTCTTCCTGCTTGGAATGTATTGCTCTAGGGTTTCTTACCCTTCTTCTTCTTGCATTCTGTTTATTAGATGACAATGCATAGAGAAATTTTTTATATGCCCGAATAGCAACGCATATAACGCTTCCGTTCGTAGATATGTACGTTTCTTACTCCGGATGCTGTATGCGACAAATGAAAAGATTTTCCATTTCCCTCCCGATTGTTCCCAGTGGGAGAAAGTTTCCAAAAGTAGGGGCTAGACAATAGTACGAGTTTCCTGGAAGAATAATCTGCTATACAGCTGGAAAAGTTGTTAGTTAACGGGAGTTGTCTTCATAAAGTATATCTGCGAATCATATACTTGGAAAGGTTTTTACTGATCGAAATGCATAATACATATAATAAACTGATGTTTACAGAAATTTTACATGATTCTGCGAAGGTTAGGTGAGAATTCTCTAATTTTACATACCCTTTCCGAACTTTCCCTACAGGGATTGTGGAAAATTGACGGGATCATAGTATGAATAACTTATGTGGATTTATCTGGATTCCTATCTGTAAGTGGAATAAAATGAAATTGAAGCCCGTGAGCAAACTTCGTCCTATATGCTTTTGTTCATGCTTGATATTTTTAAACTTCATGTATTCCTTTCTATCTGTCAATGTATGTATTTCATCAGGATATTATTTTTCTTCCTTCCACCCACATGGAGAAACAGAAAACAAGCCTAGGTATGTAGGTATATTTGTTTTCCTCAAGAACGCCTCCATGAACAAACAGAGCACAAAGTACGAGTTCAATCCATAAGCTTTTCTCATCTCTTGGGCTGGAGCTTATATTTCATTTGAATCTGTGACCAAGAAATATGATGAGGTCACGATTTGAAAACGTGTATCACGTTTTTTATAAAGGAAGAAGTCTAAGTTTGGGTTTTCAAATCAAATATGTTTCCCTCTTCTCTCTTGACTCGACTCCTTATTTGATAAATAACTTTTATATATATGAAGAAAACTCCTAAAATGGTAAATCTTCTCTCTAACCCCCATCAAATGACCTTGCAGGCATTATATGGATTTCCAACAGATTTATCTAAGAGATAATTCGTCCGTAGCTGTGAGCATTTTGGAGCAGACATATTTTTCTGTTAGTTGATAAAAATCCTATTTTTTCAGGTTCCTTCTAGAACCGGTGATGTATGTGTTTTGGCAAGTACAGGCATGTAGTGCGGGAAAACACGATTTTCTTTCTTGATCACAAATTATGGGACAGCTTTTGAAAAATCTTGTTACGCAGCCATTGTGAGTTTACATCATTTTTACGAAAAAAGCAATAACAAAACGGAGGAGGATCACATAAATACATATATGGTATATGCTTACATCACCAGAACACTACATCACTTATTTTATAGCTCCGTAGAGAAAAATTTCGAATTTGCAACTTACTCTCTTGTACGTAATTCCATGAAATGTGGCTAGTAATAAAGATGCATGGATGGCAATAACAAAATAATAATAGAAGTAAGAGCACACAAGAGCTTTTTCAATGTATCGATCAAGATATAAATGTACTTTGTGTATAGCAACACAGAGAAAGTCTCTGTTTGTGTAATAAAGCGCGTGAAGCATGTGCCATGAAGAATACGTGTCAAAACGACATTGTCGTTTTATAATGGGTCGAGAGAGAGAGATTTTTGCATGGTGGATGAAATGAGACCAATGAATGCTTTCTATTTTATTCCGTTTCTTCATATTCTATGGATAAAAATTTGTATCACGTTGTATTCGAAACTTTCTCCTCGCATACCTTCATAGCTGTTGTCAGCGACCTCGTTTTGCGCAGATAGTCTATTTTCGTCGATGCGATCATGCTTTCTTTTTGTTGTTGGATGATATGGAATGTGCGCTGTATGTAATATTGTAACTTATGTAAGTCTTGTGAGCATATTTTAAATAGACAACTTCAAAATGTTATGTAAGCTTGTGTGCAAGAATTTAGTTATTATTTTAGCATGATATATGTACATATACGCCCTTTTGTTGTGTATCCGTATGAAAAGTATGTGTAAAGATGCAAATGAAGACTTTTCCGATCCTATCGAATGTTTATCGTCTAACCATAAAAGTAAAATTGGATCCTTTTCCAAGTCGAGTATTGTAAACGGATAACAAGCACTGTTGATTCTGTTTGTACATGTACATAATAGTGTGTTTGAATGTTATATCAAGGATTTCAAGCTGAATTTGAATTTTTATTGCTTTCTTCGTTCCTTACAAAAGTTTAACATGGAATCTTTTAGTTTACAAAAATTTTCGAATTTTCTATATTGCTTAGGACGGTTTTTGGTATGCTTTTGTTTTTCATATTTTGTACGAAGGCTACGAAAACAAATCTTTTACTGGCTTGGTAGAAATTGAAATAGTTTTGAACTATATATAAATATACAAAGAAGTAAACTTACGGATTGTCGTTTGTGAGCAGGGCATGAGGGGGATTGGTCCAAGTGATCTTGACAGGTACAAGATCCGGAACGCATTCTCTTCCATTCTTCTACGTCCATGGCTTCGTCACTGGAAAAGCAATAAAAAAGTAAATTGTTACACAAGTTGATGTACAATGCTCACAAATCGTTTAAATATGTACTTATAAATAAATATAGACAGGTGTTAACGGTTTTTCACTTCATACCTTAAAATATTTATACGTTTGTGCGATTGAAGGCATTTTGTATTTATAAAAACTGAAATTACGTTACATAAATTAAACAAAATTGGATTTTATCCAAATATTTAAACTCATGCATACCAAAAAATGTTTATATACTCATAATGGAACACCTAATAGTATTTACATAAGTAAACATTAGGAATATTAAGGTATTTTAGGGAACGTGTTATAATCGGATTAGTTCTATTAAAAATTAACTTCACGGTGTAGTTCAATAATTCTAGTCGCGTGTTGCAACATATTTAGGACGAAATATCAGCAGGTACATCATTTTTAGCATGACTGTATGACTCCAAGGTTCGTAAAACACTCAAATGCTAGTTTTGCATTATAAAGAAAACAAGGCGCAATAAGCCTGTCCAAAAACATCAACGCTTTTACAGTACCCTGGCGGTTCTCTTGTTCTACAGCTTATTTCATTACTGCTCGTCACTTTTACTACTAGAAAGGAATTGGGAAACGGAAATGTTTTTACTTTAGGAGCAAAACATCCTAAATACAGGTTATGGTTTGCTAACATTTTTATAGTCGTTGCACTGATTGGCTGCGGCTCCTGTATGTTTACAATGGCCAATTCATCAGCCTTGAAAACAACTCATGTTTTGTTTGTGGCAGCAATTACTCCCATGGCGTGGTTTGTTTGGGGCTCTGCTGGAGTGATGACTTGATATGTTGAAGAAATTGCTCAGGGCTTTTACCGGATGAAGTTCATTTCAAAACGGCCAAGTTTGTTTAGTCTTGTATTTTTCGCTACGCTGTAAAACTTCGTGCATATTATGGTACTAACTTGCTTTGTGGTGAATTTCATATTCAATTTTATTATTGTTACCGTAATAACATGCGGAAACCTGGCTACGCCCGGATCTTAAAAATTAAAAACCTACCAGCGGATTTGGAAATATCTTACATGAAACCAAATATTTTTAATGTGTACACGAATTATTGCTAACACCTTGAACAAAATGGTGTCTAATTTGATTTAAATTGTGTTTATATATATTGTTTAAAATTCTATAAGCGTCAGGTACACGTGTAATGAAAGTAAGTGCATAAAGCTGTACAATCAAAATTTGTTTTTGAATTTACACTTTAATACTGAAATATCAAAATGAAAAATAGCATTTATATTTCATCATAACATAGAGGGAATTTTTATTCCCATAATAAACAGCAGCAACTTGCGTACTTAACGCTACAAGGACACACTACTTCACAGTCGGATGCCAAGGATTTATTAAATATTTTGTGTATGAGGAAAGTAATCCCTAATATCAAAATTTAATTAAGATTAATGTACAAAATACCTCGGTTCATTTTGTATTTTGTATGTACTTCAAGTATGTATTTATATTTACATTCATTTATAGATATTATAGTAATTTAAGCAGCCTCTATTATTACACAAGACCTTGTAACATGCTTTAGACTCTAATAAACAATTTTCAGAAACTATATGCTAGCTTACGTGCCTAAAGTGAACATAAGCGTTAAAATATCCTGGCCCCTGTGGAAATGTCATAAACTTTCATCTCAGGACCACTGTCCGCACAAACAATTATTGTTTTACTTGGTGGCAAGAGGTGTTTTCAACGCGATGTAATTAAACCTTGAAGCCACTGGAATAAATTCCAGTTGGCCACACAGAAAGATCAACTTTCTCTTACAGTCATCAGTGGTTTTATCTTTTGTGTGACATTTGTTTACAGATATTGTACCAATTCCAGAAAATAGCAGGACGGATTCATGATGACGATTATAACAGCACATAAAATGAGTCTTTTCACTCTGTGACGTCTGGAGGTAAACAGTTTGTTTTCCAATCTGAACAAAAATTTTATGCCGCCGTTATTTTGTGTCGGTTTGTTTACAATGCGAGTAATAATAGTAGTATGGCAGTGTGCATATTTATTTATGACATATAATAATACGCATTGTAGCGGAACATGTAAACAACTATCTATACGAGATGCACCATAATAGGAAATGAATAGTATGATGTTAGTTCGCGTGATGTTCGTTGCTCTATAATTTTTTACGCTTGCCAGGATTTTTACTGCTCGTTCACAAAATCGTAAAAGTTCTCATGATACTTCAAGAGGACAAAAATCGTCTTGTCGTGTTGCTACACGAAGTCAACGAATTTGATGAAAGCAACATAATAGAAATCGCATTATCTGTTTCCAATTTGTTTGTTACGGCTTCAAGGGAGCATCTAAGTCGAAATCCAATCAAGTGGGTACATATTCTTGATGCCATAATGTATACAAAAGTATGTTGGTTTTAACATACATATGCATTGGTACATTACATACCCCGTGGTAGGTTAGCTCACGAACAAAGTCAAGGATAACTTATTACCGGTACAAATCGCATTTTATATTGCTTAACTTTACCTCAATGATATGAAATTACTCATTAAATATAATTGTTTACCAAGATTTTCAGGAGAAAAAAACAAGTGAAAGCAGTAACGAAGTTTGAAGTTCTATCGTAATAAAAGAAGATAAAGATCTCTTTGTTTTTTTCGTTTACACTTGAACCCATTGCAAAAGAGATAATATAAAGGAATGCATGTATGTTTGAACAAATATATTCTAAGCTCTGATTCATTTACTTCTTGTGAAATCTTATTATTCATTCCGGATAAGCTGCGATAGCTTCACTCTCTCCCCGTACAAAATAATACAAGAAATGAAGGCACAAACAAGTGTGGACTTCGTGACATGAATATCCTTTTCGCCAGTTTTATTCCATCGTTTCGCTAGTCAGTTCAACGCTTCGGTTAAACTGACAATTGTCTCTGGGAACACAACCAGCAGCTAATGAACGTTTCTACAAACGCCTGATTACATATTGAGGCCACGACTTTCCCTGGCCAATATAATAACTAAAGTATATATGGGAGATTAGTTTCTATACAAATTCTTTATTGCCCACGTTTTACTTGCTCAAATATACACCGCACAAGTATGGTAACATTATATACTCGTTAAATAGGTGATGTAGACGTAAGGGAGACTCTGTACAGTAGCAGTTTGAGGCAGTAACTTTAGCATAGGTGAGGGAAACATTAGCAGATTTACACCTATGAAATACCCACAAAAATGTACTACTATCCATATGGACTTATTACTGTACAACACGTCTTGTATGTATTGTAGACAGTCTAGTCCCGAAACACATTAGGTTTTCCTTTTCCTATCATATTCTTAAATATGTACATACCTACGTGCTTGAAGACCCGACCACCACCAAGCCTGTGACCGTGATTTGATCATTCTACAGAACGTACTTTCTCCCAGTGTAATATGTGCTTGGGAAAAGGAAGAGAAAGCCTGTCCATGTCAATATTGACTCTCTTAGTTTATTATTAGTTAGCAGGTTCTTATAAAGGTTTCTGCTGTGAGAGAAGAGAACACGTTGGGCAAACACTGTACTATTACCTGTAAATGCTTTTCCTTTTAAGAAATTTAGTGTGCATGCCTGTTCCCCGAAGTACAGAAAATTAACTGACAAAAGCCTACTGTCATTGTTTTTTCTTTAGCTAATGAACAAATACATATCAGGACTTTACTTTATTCATGTCTTTCACGTTTATCATCCCTTTGAAATTACGACACACTTGCTTTATTGTTAATTGTCAGCCACTTCTTTTGCTCACTAAATGCTTTTTCTTTCATTTGATAATTTAATCTGAACCAAGTCAAATCAAATACTTTCTTTACCTACAAACTCCCTTTCTTATTTATTTTGCTTTACCCGAACAAGAACAAAATTTTTAACTACAATTTTTACGCATACTCATTTCATCAACAAAGTTATATTTTATTCTCGAACCCTTTGATCCTAAACCAGAACCAATAAAAACATTCGGTGCTATATCTCTTGGTTTTAAACAATCAGTTTATTGACACTGATATGTACATATGTGTGAATTATATAATCCAAACTTTTAATGTGAGGATAATACAAAAGTTTCGGTAAGTTTCACAGACCTTTGTCCAGTTTTATCCAAAAGAGGGTTAACATACCTATACCCGAGAGCTGTATAATGTAGCTGCAAGCTTAGTTATTGAGCTGAATAGAAAAGTTCTAGAGTTCTATAATACTCCAAACTACAATGCATTGTCTCGAGACTTTTATTTAGAAACCTAGGATAAAATCCAATTACTAACTTTGCACTTTGATGTCTACTTGAACCTAAGTTTATATGAATGGCTCTCTCGATGTCTGTTTTTAGAAATAACAGATGCTTTCACCCTTTATTACTCATTTATAAGACTGTGTTTAAGAGAGAAAGATTTGTGAGCCTGCATAACTGAAATTTACCATTTTTAAAATTTACTTACATTCCACCTACAGTCAGTTTTTAAAAATACGTATTTTACAAAAAAATACTGTACACTGCACGTACTCATAAAGTATTAACGGAACTTACTTAAAGAGCTTATCTAATTTAGAAAGTAAAATCCGGAACTGTTTACTCATTTGAGTAAGAACTACCTTTTACGGAAAACAAAATTTGGCAAACCTTACATTAAAGATCAAATAGAAGTAGGCTGATGAAAAAGTTGATAGCACATAAACTTATAAATAAACACAAACTTACAACGCAAATACTTAAGCAAAATGTTGCAAGTACAGAGAAAATTATAAGTATGGAGTAGTACGCCTTTATTATTCAACGTTCTACGTTGGTAAAATTTAGTTCAGAGAAAGACATAATATCCTATTAAAGCTTCCCCTTTTCCCTGTGATGTCTATTTTTGTTTTTAATTTTGTACAGGTAAAAGATATAAGGCCCGCATTTTTATGCAAACAAAGATTTTGTTTAGGTATGCTTTTCAAAAGTCAGTCATCTTGTGTCAAAGAGAATTTTAAATTATCATGCATGATCATTGCATATCAAATGCCCTTACCTTCAAAGGGAAAATATTACATAAAGTAAAATACCAAAGCTGAAGGATGAAATGGTAAACACGGATTAAAAATTGTGAATCCTTGAAGCTCCAGAAAGGTACAAAATTACTTTTTCAAACATACTGTATGTTTTTACACGAGTTCATAGGCTGCAACATAAAATCCAAGGTATGTATGAGCAAACGCATATTGTGATATGAGGAGACCATATGAATTGATATAAGCTTATGGACAAGGGAATGCTTAATTTCAAAATAGGTTGTCAGTTGTTAAATGTTTAATCGTCTTTTGCTTACAAGGACGATACGCTAATATTTTCTTTAGCTTCTACCACCTCCTTCCTATCTCATTATGCTTAAATTCCGTTGCACTTCGATGAAAGCCATATAATGTTTGACGACAAAATAGATGCTTAAAATTTTACTATGACTATGATTCCTACCAGCGCATGACTCTTCCAACTGTTAAATTTCGACAAAAATTGTAATTAACTGTTTTGTTGTTTCCTTAATTAACAATCGGGATTGAGCACATAGAGAATTGTCGACATTTTTGCAATAA